>LPNX010028026.1:44844-319842 GCA_001517045.1 Pseudotsuga menziesii
CCAAGGATGATGAAATCCTACCACATTCTCGAGGACCGAAGCCACCGGATTGATTATGGGAGAATCAGTCCCTATCAATTTAGGACTATGTCCAAGGATGATGCAATCCTACCACATTCTCGAGGACCGAAGCCACCATATTGATTACAGGAGAATAAGTCCCTATCACTTTAGGACGATGTCCAAGGATGATGCAATCCTACCACATTCTCGAGGACCGAAGCCACCAGATTGATTATGGGAGACTCAGTCCCCATCACTTTAGGACGATGTCCAAGGATGATGCAATCCTACCACATTCTCGAGGACCGAGGTCACCAAATCTATTATGGACAGATGTCCTGGGATGATACAATCCCTCTTCATTCTCGAATACCAAGGTCTCTGGATCACTTTAGGGAAATTTCCTAGGGATGATACGATCCCACCACATTCTTGAGGACCGAGGTCACCGGATCTATTATGGACATATGTCCTAGGATGATACAATCCCTCTTCATTCTCGAAGACCGAGGTCTTCGGATCACTTTAGGGAAAGTGCCCAGGGATGATACAATCCCACCACATTATCGAGGACTAAGGTCACCAGATATATTGTGGACAAATGTCCTGGGATGATACAATACCACTGTAACATCACTACTCCCCCTTTCGAGGAAGGTCTTTCTGAACAACACCAAGCTTGTCTTACAAGTGTTCAAAATCTACTCGAGGCAGAGGTTTTGTCAATACATCATCATCCAAACCATCATCATATAGATCTTCAGTATCTGAATACTGATCTATCACCATCTATATCTCCAGTATGTGAATACTAAAAGCATCATCATCTATATCTTCAATATAGAAATACTGAAAGCATCATCATCTCTATATTTAGTATAGAAATACGGAATCACCATCATCTATATCTACACTATGTAAATACTGAAATATCATCTATATCTTTAGTATGGGAATACTGAAACCATCATCATCTATATCTTCAGTGTGGGAATTCTGAAACATCATCATCTCTATATTCAGTATAGAAATACTGAATCACAATCATCTGCATCTACAGTATCATCATCTGCATCTTATCTTGTATGAAGAAATATCGGATTTCTATGTGTTACGTTGGAACACAGGGTTCTTTGTCAACAAAACTATGGTTATCACATAGAATCATTGTAGTATCCATCTTCAGGTCAAAGAGACCTGATATCAGCTTCTGAAGCCATATGGATTCACAACTTAGTAGAGTAATCTGCTATGTATTTTGCTTCAACCGTGCTAAGAGAAATACTGGACTGTTTCTTGCTAAACCATGAACTCATAGTAGACCTCAAATAAAAGCATCTACCTGATGTGATTTTCCTGTCTGAGATATTTCTAGCCCAATATGCATCTGTGTAGCCATACAATCTATACTCATAGTATAGACCAAAGTCTATAGTCCCTTTCAAATATCTCATCACATGTTTTGCAGCTACTAGGTGAACCCGTCTTGGTTGAACAAGGTATTGGCTTAAGGTGTTCACAGCAAAACAAATGTCTGGTCTAGTATTTGTTAAGTAAATTAATGACCCAATGATCTATCTGTAGTGAGTCACATCCACTAACTCTAATGAGTCATCAGATAACAGCTTCAGGATGGAGTCCATGGGTGTGGCCATGACTTTTCATTCCAACATATTGAATCTCTTCAATATCTCTATACTTTCCCTGGTTGAGAAATATTCCTTCTGAACTTTTCCATACTCCCAGACCTAGGAAATAATGCATTAACCCAAGGTCTTTCATCTCAAATTCTTCTGCTAGTTTCTTCTTGCTTTCCATGATCTATTTCTCATTCCCTGTCAAGAATAAGTCGTCCACATATAGTAATAGAATGACAGGTTCATCTTCTACAACTTTGTAGTAAAGGTTAGGATCGACTTTACTCTTGGCAAAGCACATGCTCATGAGGAAACTATTTATTCTTCCATACCAAGCTCTGGGAGCTTACTTCAAGCCATAGAGGGCCTTCTTCAACTTGCATACTTGATTCCATCTGTCTTCAATTTCAAATCCTCATGACTATTTGATGTAAAACTCTTCCTCAATCATACCATTAAGGAAGGCTTGTCTTTACTTCATCATGGAAGAAACTACCATGATAGTTTTAAAGGAAGTGTACCTTACTTCCTGGAGTAAGTGTCTATTCAGAATTAATTCCCTCTTTCTGATAGAAACCTCTAGCCATAAGGCTTACCTTACTTCTATCAGCAACATATCTTATCTTGCAAATCCATTTGGAAGATACCACATTCTTGATTTCTAGTTTGAGTACTATATCCCAAACATCATTCTAGTATCATAACATCTTCTATGAGTTTGTCTTCTCAGGTCATCAACATATCCTAGTCTTTTGTATTCAACCTTGAAGGTTTGAACCCACTTTACTATTGGTAAAGTCTCGATCCATCATGAAGCTATCCATCATTTCATACCATGTCGAACTCAGATATAATTTTCTGTAGTCAATCCCCTTGAAGTGGAGTATCATCTTCCCTATTCATTTTGTACAGGTGGTTCTATGCTTGATATATACTGGTCAATAGAGTATGTCATGTCATAGTCTATTCTTTCTGAGGAAAATCACGAACCTTGATTTGTACACTTGTTCTTATAGATCCATATGGAAGATACCACATACTTCCCTTTATGTCTCGAAATCATATCGTATACATCATTCCCCATGATCAACTGTTATTTATTTATTTATTTTTATCATAGCTTCTTTCATAGCATTCTTTTCTTCATCTTGAGTTATCTCTTGTACCCATGTTGGTATTCATCCTTCAAGGTGGATCTATCTCTTTTTGAAACTCTTTCTTTCGTCATGGTGTCTCTGACCCTGGGAGCTTTAGATTCATGTTTATTGGAGTGAATCTTGAATTGTCATGACTTGTTCTTCGGAACAAGTCTCATCCTTATTTTCTTGTAGGAGGTTGTACAGGACCTTATCTACAATTCAAATTCACCAGTTGCATGGTTAGAACTATTTCATAAAACATATGCATAACGACAAATTCTTATGCATCATGCAACTGTTTAGTCAATACAACATTCATCCATATCTCACATAAACTTTCTAGATGCCTTCCATCTCTACCATGACATTATTGAGATTGTGCACTAATCCAATATGTCAGAAAAGAGGTTTGATAAGTAGCAATGGAGATTTGTATAGCACCATGAGCTACTTACCCATCACATGCATATTAGTAGTATATAGTCATTAATGCAAACAATCTATCATGCATAACACATCAACTGAATATACTCAAATGTATAACAAAACAATATGATGAAATGAGAATTGAATACTTATCTTTTATTTGTTTTGCAAATAGACTCCATCTTGATCATTCTACTGTATCATCATCTTCATTCATGAAATCATCATTTCTTATCCAAATGACAAGAATTGAGTTCTTTATATTCCTCATCACTTGAGGGATCTTCTTTGAATGGTGAAAGCTTGATCTTCAATTGCTCCCATCTTCTTCTTCTCTTCTTATGAGTCGAGATGAAAGCAATTAATTCCTTCTGGAATAGATTCTTTACATGAATCCCATGATCATGGGAGGCCATTCAAGGTGGCTATCACCACTTCTACATTCTCCACTTCTTCTTCTATTGCTTCAAGTTGTTTTGCATTCTGGATCTTCACATTCTTCAACTGTTTTCTCAAAGACATCTTCTGATTTAAGTTCTTATCTTCAAATAGCTTGATCAAGGAATCAAACATCTTCGGTGTCTTTAGGGAAGACACTTGTGGTACAAGTTGATCCGTGATTGAATCAATAATGATCTTCTTGGCCTTGATCAAGTTCTTCTTGTGTAAGGCTTTGAGCCTCATCTCTGTATGGAACTAGAACCTCTCTACTTATGTAGGTGTCTAATTCATTTTCTTTAGAGAGATAAAATAATTCCATGCTTGAAAGTTGTCAAATTTACCAAGCTTATCATCAATCTGATGTGATAGATCACTTTGAAATGAGAACCTCAAATTCAAATAGCAAAAGATTAGATCTTACCGATTTGAGGTGTCCGTCCTGCTTCCAGAGCTAGCTGATTTAGGGTTTGTCAGAGAAACCCTAATTTTAAAAACTTGGAATATTTAATATATGATTGGATAAAAATATATATATCTTCAAATGGAGCTGTCTAATGTACTCCTTTTCTGAAAATAGTGGAGGGAAGCTCCCGGAACAGGAAGCCCTAGTTTTCCAATTTCTTCTGCAGAAATGTCTGTCACTGTTTCTATGATATCTCCGAAATTAATATTCTTATGTGTCTGAAATTTAGCACTGAGGTAACCTTGTATATTCTGGATATAAAACCATAGTTTTCATGATAATTTGTTTCACCAATTGGGATTTATGATCCTTTTCCCACGGTGACCTGTTACAGGACTGTTCAGAACAGCGAAGTTGTATGGACTACCACGTGTCACTGTTTCATCTTCTGGTTCTGAAATTCGGACCAAATAAATTAAAATCCATTATATTTCTGGAAAACCTTCAGGAATTCAATTTGGACCTTGGTAGCCCAATCTATAGCAATGTTCCCTAGGTGTCCTGTTTAGGGATGAATTCTGGAAGAGGCTAGAACCCTAATGTGGAGGGATCATATTTCCAGGAATATAGTGTATCTGAGGCTGAATTTTGGACACAATGTACATCAGGATTTTATATTTGGCCTATACAATGTTCATCTCTTGAACCTTCTCCAATCACAAGATATAGCGAATGTACCAACACTTAGCAGTTTTAGTATTTAGGTTTTTTCTAGCTTGGGGTCAAACTAGGGTTTGACTTTCCCAGAGTTTCACCCAACCAAAAAACTTGATCCAGGTCTCTAGACTTCTATTTTTATGAGGAGATAAATCCTATGCTGGGATCACTAAAAAATTCTTCTTCTGCAAGAAGCCCTAATTTCCCACACCGAAAACTGAAAATGCTTGGAATCGAATTCCGCTTTGATAGAAAGATGCGCCCTTCAATGGAGAGTTAGCCTAACCTTATTTTGCTGATTAATTGTGGAGAGAGAAAAAAAAATTAAGAATCCCTAGATTCTATAGCTGCACAATGTCTTCTTTTCAGGGTGTCTCTGATACCATGTTAAATTTTCATATGCTTAGCTAAGACACCAGTATTTCATTTCATTTTCATGACAAAAGCATATAAACAGGATCACTGAAAGATAGACAAGCACAACCATAAAAAAGGAACACAAATATTTATCCTAGGAAAAACCTAAAGGGAAAAACCTAGCAAAAGCTTCCTCAATATAGATACCCCAAAAAGATAAAAGATAAAACCAGCAAGGAGATCAAAGCCTGATCCTCCTCCTTCTCTAGCTACTTCTCTTCTCCACTAATGCGCTACACAAGTGAGAGTGTGTGTGTCTCAAATGAGGAGCACTACACCTCTATTTATATTCATCCGTTCACTTAAGTTAACTCATTTGACATGTAGGCTCGAGTTACACATGTAGGCTCAAGTAACCACATTGGGGTGTTGATGACCCACCTTTACAATTAGAGGGGACTACCTCATGAATCTTATTAGTTCTTCTGATTAGGAGCATCAGGGTACAATGTAGTACAAGTGGTTCTCCCGGTAGGACCATCGGGGACCACAGAAAAATACATATAGAATATTCTTCAAAGTTACAATATTTCAACACTCCATAAGATGGGATGTTAGACCAGTTTGGTTGTCACCAAGGTACAAATGCATTTCCATGGTAGGGAATGTTGGGGTAAACTCCCCCCAACGGTATTGGTTGATAATCTTGTTGAACCATAGGTGGTTGATTCCTAGGATAAGTATATCCCCAAGAAAGAGGGGTAATCATAGGTTGGACCCAAGAGTATCCCCCTTGACCAGAAGGAAGTAAAACCATAGTGCTATTGGGAGGAGGAAATTTCATTGCTGGTGGTCCAGTAGGTAAGTGTTTCCCCATACTTGAAGGATTCCCTCCAGTAAATAACATAATTTGTGCTAAGGGTTTCACCCCAGGTGTAGAAATTATTGGATAGTTAGAAACATATGGGGAATTATGACTGGGAGAGGGTGTTTGGACTGGATTATAACTAGGGGTGGGGGTGGAAATAGGATTCTAAGTAACCAAAGTTATAGTTGGTGATTCTGAAAGTTGCGCTACATATGGTGATGAAGGGAACAATACCTGAATGGGGTGGTTCTTGAAAGACTAGGAAGAGGAGAGAAACTTCTCCTCCTCAAATTTTCTGCATTTTTCAATTCTTCTGCACATGCACTCAAACTACGGGAATAATCTATGGATTCCTCGAACAACTCTTCATTTGACGAAGAATTATCAAGACTTACTCTTAAAGGAGCAAGTATATCAGGCTCTTTTGTGGTGATTTTTTATTCAACAATGGTTTTTCCTAGAGATGCTATCCAAAAAGGAGATTTTGGACCATACTCTTCCTCTATAGTTTCATCAGGTGGGTGATTAACTGTCCAATCGGATGAGCCGAGTTGACCCCCCATCGAAAAGTGAAAGATAGTGTTTGTTGTAAGAGGCAGTTGGACTAAAGGATTGTTATAGACAGAGAAATATTCTCTATTTTTGGAAGCTGAAGTTGCTTCCATATGAGCATCAACTGAAGCTGATCGTTCCATGGTTTCACCTTCTTGTCCTTCCACGACTGGAGGAGAGTCAAGTGGTAAGACCTGGAATCTATGGGAATGACGCCTCGTAAATTGCTCAGCCAGGGTGGCAACTGAATTTTTCTATTCTAGGTCAAAAAAGAGGAAATTCACACACAAACACACCTACACAAGCTAAAGGCTACAAGAAGACTTAAGTGATCGAATGAGCTTAAAATAGTCGGTCTCTCACCAGGATTTTCAAGAAGGTGCCACTCACTATATACCATTGGGGTACACACGTATTAATCTCCCTGAATGTTGTTTTCAGTGTATTTCTCCAAACAAGATAGCCAAAGGGTTTTTCTCATTGAAAAAGGAATCCTAGTGGGGTCTCCCAATATACGCAAGGTACATGGGAGCTTAAATTTGTAGTAGTGTTGTCTGATGCACAACTGTCCAATTGAGTACATGAAGTACCTTTATATATACCTCAAGGGTACATGAAAGGACATTTGATATACCTATGGTATGTGGAAGAACCGCGCAAGCCCCGGGTTGCAGTGTAGGAAAAGAATGACAGCTCCTACGTTTTATGATGCTGGAACACGTCACTAACCTATCACTCAACTTTCTATATAATTTTTATCCTAAATCTATCGTTTATTTTATCTAAATGATTAGTCAATGTTTGTGAGGTGTTGTATCCAAAATGAAAATTTAATCTATATGAAAAAACACTTTTTGACCTCAATGAGAACTAACTAGGGAAAGGAAGAGACCAATTTTCTTTTTCCAGTAAAAAACACACCAAAAAATTGAATGCCACTTTCAAAAAAAATATATATATCTAACAAGAAGTGCAAAGATAATTATTTCAAACACAAATCTCTTTGAACAAGAACTAAATATCTCTAAATTTAAGAAAGAAACCAAAACCTCTAGTGTGCATACAAACTTAATTTTCACTAAATATCAAAAATATTTGATTGTCCTAATTACTCATGCAAATGAAGCATAAAGTTTCCCTAACATAAACAAGGCCAAAATAGTAAATTTATTTTTGTATTTTTCTAGAAAATGAAAGGCACGCCACAATCAAAGCAAACTAATCTAGGAAGACTCGCTATAGATTTCTTTTTCGAAAATAAAATTTTCAAAGTATGAGCCACTTTAAATAAAACCAAAACTGAAAATTTTTCCACTTTTCTTTTATGCTAATGAAGAAGATGAAGGCTTCGGAGCTGAGCTCAACAAGTGAGAATCAAACTCACTAAATCCACCAAATATAGAACATACACTCAGGAAAATCACACAAAAATTTTCAGAAAATGAAGCAATCACAAAAAATCAATAAAAGCTTTTTACGACAGATTGAATACCTACCTTGGTGCATTGAAAGGCACTGCACTAGAGCACTGTAGGTGAGGTTGGTGCACTTTAGATTCTACAGAACAACGTTGCCAATGCTCTGTTAATTCTGAAGAAAGGAGTTGCTGTCTCTCTTGATGAAGAGGAAAAAAGGCACCCTGGAGGGGTCAACGCTCTGTCATCCAAAGGTAGGTGTGCCGGTCGATCAATAGACTGAAAAACCAAGGATCTACAGGAGAAAAATAAAATGGACTAAGTTGGATTGTAAATAGTGAACACCACTCTCAGAACAGAGGAAAAAAATCAGAACAATAAGATGAGTAGCTTACCTTAACAACTGAAATGACTAAAGGAAGAGAGAATGACCTTCATAGGTGGAATGGTTAGCAAAGCTTGCAGATCTGACTAGATATGCACCATATCTGACTTGATCTGCCCTAGATCTGACTAGATTAGGTTGATCCCCAACAGATTCACCTATTTTGTTATCAGGAATTATGCAATCAATGCGGACACTGTTTGTTCCTCTATCCTACAATGTACAGGTTTAGAACAAAAAAGCACAACAGTGTATCCTTTCCTTAAGTAATTAATTAACAATATAAAATAACATCATACCTCAAATATGAATCTCTTTGTCCTTGCTCTAGAAAGTCTTCACAACGTTTGATACCTCTAAAATAGATCAAGGGACAAAATATGAAGTGAGAGTATCATGATAAACTAATTACTCATATAAGTGATCAAGGAATATGATAATATTCAATTGAAATTAATCAACACATCAAATATAGGAAAGGGGAACACTTTTGTATTAATTATGAAAGAGATTAAAGTACAACCAAAAAGCCTTGATGTTGATGTATTTATCCTCTACAAGAATATCTACAATCCTCTACCTGTATGAGAATCTCTCCACATACAATCCAACTCTATCTTTCCTCTAACTTAGACTTCAATGCAACAACATAAGGGTACTATTCTTTTCCCTCCCCACTCACATCATGAAGGCTTCATTTATAGGCCCAAAACACATGAGATTGAATTTGGGAATGGATAGAGTGCAATCCCAACAGGTGAGGGAGGTGAATGCCACCTCTCCCAAGCATGGAGGAACTAACTCCACGGAGGTTTTTGTATGGAAACTTCTAGAACCTTCTTTTTCCCCTTTTTTGGCATATCGACGCACTCAGCAGAAGGGGTATGTGCGTCGATATAACATTTTTTCATGGGGAGGAGGCAATGAATCTCTTTAATCCATAGTAGGAAGCACTGTCAGCACTTTGTGCAAAAAAGAGAAAGGCGTCGTCCCTCCCAGATATGGGAAAAAGGAATCCAAGGAATCTCAGGTCAAGTTTTCTAAAAGGATGATAGGCAATGTGGAATTTCTAGGTACACCATAGAGGAATACCCAGAGGGAGAATACCTCATGGAAGAGGATTCAACATTGTGCATAGATGTGGATGATGGGAGAGAAGACAAATAATTCCTGCACTATGTTCAGCCCAGCAAAGCTGAAGCGGAGGAGGTGATGCTTCTAGAAAAAGCACCCACAGTGTTAGTTTCACCCATATTCCTAAGAAGGTAATCATATAGAAGAATCTGATACCAAAGATATCCAACATAACATTTGAATATGTCAACACTCACTTGCAGTTTGGATTAGAGATAATCAAATGCATGACTGCTAAAGCCGGACCTACTCAGGCGCAGGACTTAGTACCAATGCAGTGGGATACTGGTGTCACGAATGCAGGACTGATGGACTTGTTCTTTATGCCTCATTTCAGCTATAGTTTATAGGTGAATACATGTGTGAAAAAACTTCTAGTTTATTTCCATAGAGGATGTTTATGTCTCGATTGACCATACCTGGTTGACATCGAGCTTATTTCTTCCATCACCAGTTTGTTAAAGCAAGGGAAAGACCTGACTCTATATTTGAATAGAAAAGAAAATACCAGGATAAAGCAGAAGTATATCCTTTAGTGTGTATGGAGGGGCTTTCAGATTGACCCCATTGAGGACAGCATAGTCCGGTTCACTGTGAAGATCCTCTCTTGCAAACTGTTGTGCAAGATAAAGTTGACTCAATGTATCGCTGGAGCAGTAGAACTTGCAGAACTGTGTGGACAAGGAGTTATTTTCAATTGGTCGCATTTTTTGCTCAATGAACTAATAGATGATGCACAATAGGAACAAGAGGAGGATAATCAGAAGTTTCACTACTCATGGCTTCTCATTCTTATATCATTCATTCTGGGGTCCAACCCACCAGAATACTAGCAAGTAGACGTCCCACTACTTTTCCTTGGTGCAAAGTATTGAAACTTATGGGAAAGAAATAAGAACAAGGACCTCTAGAAGGACAATAACGTTGAGTTTTTTCTGCAAGTCGAGGCACTGCGCGATGTTGTCAGGAAAATCCACAAAATTCACCATGTAACAATGGACAGGTGCGGCCTTCATAAATTTTCAAGTTGGTGCACATAATATGATTTTGGAACCCAAGAACGATCTAGTAAAACAAGTACACCACGCTAGATCTGTGATCACAGATGAGGATGTGGATGCCATTATTAAATAATGGCCTGAGGAATAGCGTGGCCCATTGGTAGAGCCACTTCCTGAAGACCAAAACCAGGAATACCCACCATCTCACCAAGATGTAAATATTGGTGCAGGCGATGATGCTGGAATTGGCTGAGGAAGTGGTCAAGGAAACAATGGAGGCGACGATCAAGATAACCAATCACAGGAAGAGGAAGAACAAGATAATCCTCATGGTAATGGTGACTATGATCATAGTAATTTAGAGCGCATTACTATTTTGGACAATGTCCAGACCTAAGAGGGCCTCCCACAGTGCAAGAAAAGAAAAGCAGACAAAGCAGCTAACACAAGCACACTGACAGAAGATTATGTGCATGAGCTTGAAAATGCTGTCTATTGGCTACTTGGGCAGACCTGAGTTCTTATAATTTTACTTACCAACCAACAAAGAGACCCACAGTGTTGGCCCTTTCGGAAACAACCTATGAACAGGTTGCAGTCTCACCCGAAATAGCTATGGGGTGCCACAAAATCAGGTTTCTGCAGCCAAAAGAGGGATATTACTGTACCTTTAGCCTTAATAAAGTATACTTATACAATACATAGCTTCGACATTCACTTAAATAGCTTCACAGTTTAGATAAATAGACAGTTACTTGCTTAACCCTTAACTGGGAATTCACAGCGAAGTTAATACTTAACAATATATCTTACTTATCATTCACCTACTTATGAAATGAATAAAAACATAACAAGAACAAAACAACAAGAACCACCACAACACAAGATATATGTGGTTCACCCCCAGTGTAGGGGCTACGTCCATAGAACTGCGTTTATATTCAACTCTTTACAAACAACACAGTTCTAATCTACGCACTAAGCTGTAGATCCTTTCTTCCAAAACCCTATGCACACTCAGCTGTAGAGGTCGTCCACGCACACAGCTAGGACTTAACTTTCCAAAAACCCTCTGTGCACTCAGCTGTAGAGGTCATCCACGCACACAGCTGGGACTTAACCTTAAAACCAAAAATAGGCCTTAGCTTCTTCGCATCAAATTATCATCATACATAAACCTTCGAAAAATCTCTTTTCTCCTTTACATAAGTGCCTATTTATACTAGTGCACTATTACAATACCATGTGTTTAAACCATGGGCTTAAAAACCATGAGTTTAAACAATGGGTTATTTACAAAAAGAGGGGGTTCGACCCAACCCCGACACCCCTAATACTATTTTAGAGCACAACTCCGCTTACAAGCTTTGCACCAAAACTGCGGAGTTGCCAAAACTAAGGACCTTCAAGGTCCACACCCCAACAGGCCCCTAAGACTCACTAGTGTCCCATCCTGGGGCACTCTGCTACTTTTTTGGTGGAAGAATCTTATTGGTGAAGATAGTGAACTACTTGTTGAGGCTGCACATGATATCTTCGGCTGCTCGCTCCTTATCCACTATCTCCTGCAGTGCTGCCGAAGATGTTTCACTGGCCTTTTCCTATGCGAACGCATCATACTCCTTTAAGAATTTGAGCTCGTTGTCCGCAGTAGTGCTCAACTCCAAGGCCTTGTTAATGAGAGGCTACACAGAGTTCACCAACAGTGTCTCTTTTCTTTTGCAAGACTCAATTTCTTGCTGGAGCTCATTGCTATGATTTACCTTAAGCATCTTCTGCATGGGAGGTAATGTATTGATTTCTACCTTTACTACGTCCAGCTTTGCCTATCGTTGCTTGATGGTTTCTTACAGCTTTTCTACTTCTAGGTTGTCCTGCAAGTTTTCCCAGGCCTCAACACTTTTGTCCAGCAGCTTTGATGCACTGCTCACAAGATCTGAGATCTTCATTGTTGAGGCTTGAATATCTCTGCGACGCTGTTCCCTGACCTCTAATGGACTCTCAGGAATGATGCGAAGTTGAAGCTCCGCAGTCTAAGCCTCATCCTCTGCTTTCATCGTCTCTATTAGGATTCAAGACTACTATGCATAGTCTTTCAGCTTGACTATTCTTTGCTCTGGTTCTTCTTCAGCCTAAATGTCGAAGTCAGGGAGACTTCAACACGCCTCATCTAGTACTCATGCCAGTGCAACCTGCTTGCTTTCTGCTTCCCTCTTCTTCTATTCTGCTTATTCCAACTGCACTGCAAGGCTCTCACTCCGCTTCATGGACTTCTCTAACTACATGTGTGAGTAGCTGTCACATTCTCAGATCTCGTTCATGATTGCCAACTGACAAAGATGCAGCTCTGACATAGACAACTTGGCATAGTATATTTCAACTGTCATACTCATCTACGATTGAGATGCTGCGTCAGTTATTATGAGGGCCGCACTTGGCACTTGTCCTCTATTATTTCTGGCTAGCCATTGCTGAGTATCTGGATGCACGCTTACTGGGGCACTGCTTGCTACAGCACCAGTCGCTGATCTTTCTGCTAACACCTTAAGTTCTTCAATCCGCTGTGCTACGCCAGTGAGCGCATCAAGGTGCATAGCTGCAAACTCTGACCATTTGCTGGTTAAGACCTCTATAGACTTTGTCATGGCCTAATCAAGCTCTTCCATCATCAGAGTGGGCTCTTCAATGATGTTCTTTCCCTTCGACGCCTTATCTTTCTTTCTTGGCTAAGGCTTCGTCACTTCCTCTGCTTCAGGGATCTTGTGCTTATCTGGGAAATTGGGGTCTGAAATGGTTTTGACCGATTCCTCTTCTTCTTCATCTGCTCTATCATCGCCACCATGGTCACCTTCACTCTGCTGCAACTCATCTTGTTCTTCACTTGTTATAGCGGATTTTACCACACTAGGTGAATCACACATTGTATGGCCTTTCCCTATCCCGCTGCAGACTCATTATTCCCTATGGACCATTTATTATCTTTTGATGTATCATTGACCATCCCTAAAAACATTAGAAAAATGATATACGTGGCCTTTTCCCCGATAACCGCGTACATACGTGGATATTCCCTATATAGTTGTGTACATCGGGATGTGTGCATAATCCAAAACTGTTGGACCATTCCTTGTCTTGAATCCAACTCATATGACTCCTGGCCTTCCATATGCCTTGAGATCGCACGGATTCGACCTTTCAGTATCACTTTGGAAAGCTATATAAGGAACCATTGAGACATTGAAAGGAAGAGAGAATTGAGAGTACCGAAACTATAGTCCATTGTTGCCAGAACTATACTTGAGTCTGCATCCCTTTGTCCCTTTGGAGCACTGTTGTGTTCTTCCCAAGCTTGCCTTTGTTAGTGAGCTTGCTATCGAAGTGATGGAGGATTGAGGTGGTGGAGGCACTGCCTGAGTCTGATAAGGCCTCTGTTTTTGAACAGAAACGTTTTTTTTAGCCTAAATTTTTTTTTTTTAGGAAAGTTCTTGTCATGGCATCTTTGATTTTTTGTTTGAGATTAGTGCATTAGAGTCCTTTTGCCTTAGTTCTTTGCTGGAATGCTGTTTATGTGTTCTTGCAGAGTCTGGGGTGGTTAGAATCATTCTCTTGCTTTTTGTATCTCTTTATTTTCAAAAAATCCTAAATATTTGCTTATCATCATGCATTGCATTATGCATTTTGCATTGTACTTGCATTAGATCTAGATTTGCTTTGGAGTAATAGTTAGGAATTCATATAGGGAAATTTGCATTCAGCATTTGAAGAAGAAATTGTGCATTCACGTAGTATGCATACCCTGATTTCATGGACACAATGCATTTGCATTGATTGTTAGGTGTGCATTTTACTTCTTGTTGCGTCATAACACCATTAGTTGCACGACCATATCCTATTTTTGAGTAAATAAAGCCAAACTAAAATCAACGCTAAATAAAATGAATTACACTCTTTTCTTTCTAGGGTGCACCAACAAGCTTAGGTTTTAGGATCTTGGAATAGTTCATTGAAAGTTAATTCTCCAAGATCACTAAACAACAACAACTAGGTGTTTGTCCAGGGAGTGTGTGAAATCATTTATATAACCAGAGTTCTCAGGAAGCTCCTCTCAAAAGGGATTCAAGCACTAGGCAGTGTGAGTGGTTGTTGATCGGGATAACCCCTAGTTGGTAACTGTGTAGCACCGGCGATATAGCTAGGATTGTATTCGTATCTGGGGGCTCTTTTGGGAGTTTCGGGCTTTGCTACCCTACCCATACGGTCAATCCCGCCTGCGACTGTCCGCCTGAGCATTGATTATATCCAGGTGACCTTAGTGACCTTACCTAGGATATCGAGGGGGTACGTGTAGAGGTTTATCTGCATCTGTCCTGACCAGGTTGGGGTCGAACAACACAGTCGCTATACGCGTTGAAGCTGAGGGCCACAATAATTGGTTTCGAACCTCTGCTTGTGGTGACAAGGGCCTCTCAAGCCTCTCCTAGGCGAGACATACCGGCCACATTCAGGAGGTCACTTATCCAGACCTTTAGATTTGATAGTGATTGCTCTGTGTATGCTAGTTGGCCTAGGGTTGACGTAAATAGAGAGTCTTTTCTTTTTTGTTGAGTCATTGTGGAGTCGGGTGCGGTTCCGCGCCATTCTCGTCAGTTAGCAGGACTTCCGCCTTCCACTTCTCCTCCTCCTTTGGGAGAGGGGCCTAGTCGGTCCAGGCGGACTGTGTCACACATTGATTCACACACCATGGAGGATCATTCAGAGATTATTCCTGACCCACCTCCTCCTATTCGTATTGACGATGGGGAACTTACTCCTACATATGATCCCTCACCTGACCTAGCTGAGATTGGTCCCGCTATTTCCCAGATAGGATATTTACATGATAGACCTACTCATACTAGGCCAGATTCCCCATTGACCCGATACCAGTATGGAATGCCGGAAGATGCCGAGACTCATTTTGACCCTCCTAGCACCAGCTACGGTGGTTATGTTACCACTAGTTTTCCTATGCATGATTTGAAATTTCATGTTGACTCCGACTTTGATCCTAACACTATACCTGGGGGCATTCCCATGCCTTACCTTGCGGAGAGGTTTGGGAGTACTAGTCACATTGCACCTTCCATCCCAGCGGTGGAAGCTCCATCTTATGTACCTTTTAGGTCTAGAGTTAGTGATCCCATAGCGATACCAGGTTCTAGACGAGTGACGATAGGCACTAGCACATATCTTCTTACAGAGATTCCTTCATCCTCGCTTCCGAGTTCTTCAAATGCGAATCCTCCACCTTACTCTCGTGGTCCTTCGAGTCGTCATGTAGCTACGAGTCATATCTGCACTGCAATTACTAGACCAGTTGTGTCTCAAGCCTACATACCACCCGTTGTTTCAGGAGGTTATGTTCATATTTCTAGAGGTCAAGTTGCTACTTCTTCGACATATATCCCAACTTCCGGTATGTATATTCCTACTTCCGGAATGTATATTCCTACCTATGGAGTGTCTCATGGGGCATCGTAGCCGATGACCTATGGACCCTACTATGGGGCGCAGTATGGAAAGGTCTCTCAACCTTATGGAGGCGAATATTCACAACCTGCTTACTCTCCCAACTATGGCTTTGTAGCTCCTACTAGTCAAGGTCCACCTCATTATGCAACTTCCACGCCACCCTATACGGGTCATACAGGAGGAGGTCACTATGGCCAAGGTCATGGTGGTAATCAATCCTATGTGAACCAGGGAGTGGTCCCTAAACCTCATCATGCTAAGCTCCCTTTCCTCGCAACACTCAATTTACTTGACTTATCGAGACTTACGAACGATCCTGTGGCTCATGACCCAGCTTGGCTGGCTGTCCCTACCAAGCTTCCTTCAGACATACCTAAGTTCGAAGGAAAACTAGGAGAGGATCCGAGTGAACACGTTACGACATTCCACCTATGGTGCTCTTCCAATTCATTGCATCAGGACTCAGTCCGCTTGAGACTATTTCAACGCACCCTTACAGGGCCTGCGGTGAAATGGTACATAGAGTTACCTAGGGGTGCTTTTACTTTGTTCGACGACCTTGCGATGAATTTCCTTAATCACTTCCAGCTACCAGTACGATATGATGTCGGTACTGAACTCTTGTCGACATTTCGGCAAGATAAAGCCACCCATATTCCTGATCATATTCAGGAGTGGCGTAGACGGAAGAGATTAATCAAAGCCTTTATACCGCCAGAATTCCTCCTTGAGTGGTTCCTCAAATCGTTATTACCATATATCGTGAAGGATGTCTCCACATCCGGAGTGCAAAATGAGGAACAAGCCATCTTTAGGGTGCAGGAACTAGACTTGATCTATGCTCAGTCTGGTTTGTTATATGAGATTATACCTAATGCCCCTCGTTCTAGTTTCGATCCCAAGGTCAAACTTGGACCACATGCCGATGGCATTGTGGGTAGTGCAAGTAAGAAACCTGCAGTTTTGGTTGTGAAACAAGTTTCTCAATTGTCAATCAACCAATCTGCCTTGGGACAAGCTACGGCTTCATCTCAGCCCGCCCAAACGGCGAATGTACTGGCTGTGCAATCATCCAACCAGAAAGGTAACCAGCAACCTGGACGGAATAAAAAAAAGGGTAAAAACAATAATAATAAGGGTGGGAATAAAAATGAGAATGCCAACAATAATGACAAGAACAATAAAAATGCTGGGGGGGACAAGCAGAATAAGCGTAAGGTTAAGTTTCCTTGCAAGATTTGTAAGGATGATCACCTCACTTACTTGTGCCCTAGGATGGATGAAGCTTCGAAGTTCATAGCACAGGGCCCAGCTGTGTTAACGAACCCTTTACCGCATAACCAAAATATGAACTCGAAGTCCCATGATCAATCTAGTGATGAAGATCCACCTGAAACTAGTGGTAGTGGGTGCATTAATATGGTCCGTGCCGCGAAAGTTGTGACGCGTGCGAAAGATTATTCTTCGTCACAACCCAATCCAGGTAAAGAACCTGATCCACCAGGAACCCCTTTGCGTATTGAGAAACCTGCGAAAAAACTTGAAGCTGCACCTCGCATTCCTAAGGGGGTACTTAAGCGTTCGGGGCATAATCCAAATGCCCGAGCCACCCAGAACTATTCAGTTGTCGAGGACTTGGGTCATACTCCTTGTGCGATGTCTGCATTGGAGGTGCTTCAGAGTTGTCCGTCACAAAGGAAGGCTTTGCTTTCCGCTCTTGGTGTGAATGGTGATGATTCTTCCTCAGTGATCAAGTTTGAAACCGCAGGACATCAGCCTCGCTTGCCCTACTATGTGTCCCTTTTGGTGCATGTAGAATGTCTTAATATGATCATCAAGCATACTGTGATTGATGAGGGCGCTGCTGCTTCTGTGATTTCTTTGTCTTGTTGGAAGGGTCTTGGTTCTCTTGAGTTGTCAAAGTCTATGACCATGTTAACTGCTTTTGATGGGAGATCATTTAGGCCACACGGTATCCTTCCTTCTCTTAAAGTCCGTTTGAGAGGGAAGACCGTTGTGATAGAGGTCGAGGTGGTTGATGTGCCCCTTGACTACAATCTCTTACTGGGAAGGAATTGGATGTATAGTATGCAAGCCGTCGCGTCTTCCGTATTTCGTGTTGTATGTTTTCCTCATAATGGGAAGATTGTGACGATTGATCAGATGTCATTCAAGAATCCGCCTATTAGTGCATCTTCGGAAGCTTCGGTTCCGAAAGTTGAACATTCCCAGCCGGTAAATGGGAGTGTCGGTGTAGGTATGTATCCTTCCCTCATGGGAACCTTTAGTTGTCCTGCACCCATCCTCATGATAGGAGCTAGTTTCAATGGTGCTTCCACGTCTACGAGATCAGTTCCTTTTTGCACAAGTCATATGGGAGATCCTTGGATTCTTCCTTTACCGAGTTCTTCGAGTGATGCCGTTGAGACGAGTGTGCCGTTGCCTGCAGCCATGATTGCTTACCAAGCTAATCTTCAATCTGCTGCAGAGCCTTGTTATTCTTCTTCACAGACAGAGGAAGAAGACCCCTATGTGCTGCCTGCATGGGCAGTATAGTATTCTCATGCCCATGACTTCCTTGATATGGTTTTCCCTTCAGATGAAGCGATCATCGAGGCTATGTCGGGAGTTGAGCCACCATGGGAGGAACTCCATCATAGATCATATTTCCTTCCAGAGCTTGACTTGTTGGAGCATGAGGATTATAGGGAGATTCTTAGACAGAAAGCTGGTAGGCCCATGATTCCATTAAGCTCTCTTGGTCAGATGGCTGATGGAAACATGGAAAACATATCATCAACTATGCCTCTCAACATTTCTCGCAACCCTGGTATGGTTGAGAATGTGTTCATTGGGGCAGATTGTTTCCAAGATGAGATTCATGAGTATACCGAGCTGTTCAAGGAATTTCGTGATGTTTTTGCTTGGTCTTACGATGAGATGCCAGGGATTGACCCTCGGATTGTCGAACATGAGATTAAAACTTACCCCAATGCGAAGCCTGTTCGACAGCGTTTACACACGGTAAATCCTAGGAAAGCACCCGCCATAAAGGCAGAGATAGAGAAACTATTGAAAGTTGGTTTCATCTATCCCGTTCCCTTGACGGAGTGGGTTTCAAATCCCATTCTGGTAGATAAGAAGCAAGGAGCGATCCGTATATGCACTGATTTCCATGATTTAAATCGTGCCTGTCCTAAGGATAACTTCCCCACACCGTTTATAGATCAGATTTTGGATGAGTGTGCGGGTAGCGAGGTGTTCTCCTTTATGGACGGTTTTTCCGGATATAATCAGATTCAAATTAAACCCGAGGACCAACATAAGACCGCATTTATTTGTCCTTGGGGAACATTTGCGTATCGAAAAATGCCTTTTGGCCTTAAAAACACCGGAGCTACTTTTCAGCGGGCGATGACCTTGATTTTCCATGATCTCAAGTCCATTATCGAAGTATTTTTGGATGACCTCGCTGCTCATTCTCGTATAAGGATGCGTCATTCTTATCACTTGAGATTGGTGTTTGAAAGATTCCGGCACTATGCTGTTAGATTAAACCCTCATAAGTGCATCTTTTGTGTGAAATCAAGTCGTTTATTAGGATTTATCGTTTCGAAAGAGGGTATAAGAGTCGACCCCTTGAAAGTGGAGGCAATACTTCAGTTGTATCCCCCGTGAAATATTCGTCATCTTCAGTGTTTGCAAGGCATGGCAAACTTCCTACGAAGATTTGTTATCAATTTTTCCAATTTGACTAGAGGTTTCATGCATCTCCTGAAGAAGGATACTCCCTTTGAATGGGATGAGCGAGCCCAGGAGTCCTTCGATGCCCTTAAGAGAGCTCTAGCATCGGCCCCGGTGATTAGTCCTCCGGATTATAGCCGTGATTTCCTATTATATGTGGCTGTGTCTTTAGAGACGATTGGGATGGTTTTGGTTCAAGAGGATGAGGAGCTCCAAGAGCATGTCATATACTATCTGAGCTGAAACCTTATTGACACAGAGATTCGGTATTCTCATGTAGAGAAGCTTGCCTTGTCCACTGTGCATGCGGTGCAGCGTTTGAGACATTATATTCTCCTTCACCAGACTTTGGTTGTTGCCCATGTCAATCCATTTCAGTTCGTCCTCACATGTAGAATGATTGGGGGAAAATATAATAAATGGATTGTCATTTTGCAAGAGTTTGATCTCGAGTTTGTTTCGGCAAAATCGAAGAAATCGTTAATATTTGTAGAGCTCATATCATATTTTCCGAGCGAGGCTGAGGAGTTGGTATGTGAAGATACGTTCATTGATGAACACATTTTCTTGATCTCAATGAATGACCCATGGTACGGTGATATCATAGTATATTTGCAAACGCAGAGGACCCCTACTCACCTCTCGCGGGATGAGCGACGTCGATTACGTCACGTTTCCAAGAACTACCTCATAGTGGACAATACTTTGTACCGCCGTGGAGTAGATTCCCTTTTACGACGTTTTTTAACTCATGATGAGGCTGAGGTAGTGCTTAATGATTGCCACGGAGGGGCGTGTGGTGGTCATTTATCTGGGCTTGCTACAGCCCAAAATATTTTGAGAGCAGGATATTTCTGGCCGTCGATCTTCAAGGATTGTATTGAAGCAGTCAAGAGGTGCCACCCTTGCCAGGTGTTTGCACGTAACATGCGCTCGAAGCCTACCCCGTTGCACCCTATTATCACCACCGGTCCCTTCACCAAGTGGGGGCTAGATTTTATGGATTGCAACCCAGCTTCTGCTGGGGGGCACCATCATATCATTGTGGCTGTCGATTACTTCACGAAATGGGCTGAGGCAATGCCTACAGTAAAATCCGATGGTGAGATAGCCGCTCATTTTGTATTCAACCAAATCATTTCTAGGTTCGGGATTCCGAGAGTGCTTGTCACTGACCATGGCTCGCACTTTCAGAATCGTATGATGGAAGAGTTGGACTCCAAGTTAGGATATAAGCAAGAGCACTCCTCTTCTTACTATCCTCAAGCAAATGGACAGGTTGAAGTGGTGAATAAATCACTTAAGTCCATTCTCCAGCGAACCATCGCACAAAGCAAGACGAATTGGCATATTATGTTGTATCCTTCTTTGTGGGCGTACCAAACCGCGGTAAAGACTGCCACTAGTTTTTCTCCATATCATCTTGTTCATGGAGTGGAGTCAATATTGCTGGTTGAATGCGAGATTCCTTCGTTGAAGTTAGCCATAGAAATCTTACCAAATACTTTTCCTTTGGAGGAGCGTTTGGTTCACCTTGAGCAACTCGATGAGCAGCGTAGAGATGCCTTGGTGACTCTAGAGGTTAATAAGCGTCGCGTGAAGGCCCAATACGATAAGTCTGTCCGTCCGAGAGTGTTTAGTGAGGGAGACTTGGTCCTTTTGTGGGATCAATCGAAAGAACCCTTGGGGGAAAGGAAGTTCAATCCTATGTGGCGTGGTCCTTACGTGGTCAAGCGAGTATTAGAGAAGGGTGCCTACAAGTTAGTGGATTACGAAGGGACGGCCTTCGCGGAGCCTAGAAATGGGCTCTATCTTAAAAAATACTATGCATAATATTTAGCCAAGGTTGTTTGTTGTATATTATTGTACAGCTTTTTTGCATAGTTAGGTCTTGTTTATAGTGATCGGGTTTGTGATTAGTTTCCATTTCTTGTGGCAGATGTCAATGGAATCTTCCACCTTCGTAGGATTCGTGGATGGTGCAAGCCGTCACACTCAACACTCAGCCTCAGCTGCTTGGGTGATTTTTAATCCTATGGGTCATGTACTATCGTCAGGAGGTGTATGTCTATGGCCATCTTCCAACAATGTTGCTGAATATAGTGCCGTTATCGAGCTTCTGCGGGATGCCATTTCACATGGTGTTCTCTCTCTTGAGGTACGTCTTGATTCAGAGTTAGTAGTGTCACAGCTAAATGGTTTGTACCATGTTAGAGATCCGACGTTATTGAGGAGATTATTACGTGTGAGATTGCTAGAACGGAAATTTGAGAACATAACATATATACACATTCCAAGAAATTTTAATCAAATTGCTGACTCATATGCTAACTATGTGTTAGATTGCCATTTGTTTCATTCATCATAAATTAATCATAAGCACAATATTTACACATGTAAATAAATAAACCGATCACGATAAAACTTTTTTATATACATCAAAATGTGGTAATACATAGTGTCATAATACAAAATTGGGGCTTTGAAAGCCACCATCATATACACAATAGTACAAAATAGATACACTCCCAGGTGTCTACTCCTGTGGAGGTGGATGAGGGTTGTGATCATGATATGTCACCACGGCTCTAGCTAGCCGCCGAAATAAACGCACCCATGCGCATGGTACACCAACCACCTGTCTCTGCATAGCCTCAGGTAAGTCTTCAACTTGCGCCATGGGAATCCTGTGAGTCAGTCGCACAAAGTTGGTATGGATGCTTTGGATCGTTCGCTCCGCATCCACACTGGTGATATCGTCTCCTCTTCCCCTCCATCTATGACATGGGAAGCCCTCTGGTCACCGTGGTCCCACATCTGCACATCAATGGTAGATGTCACTATGTATTGTCACCCAAAAACATGTCTTTTTGATTCCATTAATCAAGAAAACACAAAAAAATTTAATACTTCAAAATTTTTTAAAAAGAGTTAGGGTTGAGATTCATTACCTATGTCTCCATATGCTGACCCTGGTGGTAATGGCATGTCCGGGTATCCCCGGAAGTCTATCCCTGCATAAGGGTAGTCCTCTATGGCGATAATCTGTTGTCGCCACCATGGAAAAAATTCTGCTGGATAAGGGTTGGCCACCCTACTGCCCCCCATTATGCGCATCGCGTCTGCCCAATGTCGTTGGGATGGATCTTGAACCCCATGGAGAGGAACATCCACTCTAGGGATCAATCCCGGAACCCGCTCGAAGAAGAAAGTGCTCAAGATACTACTGAGCCTGAAGTTCCGTATCCTACCTGCCTTGCATTCACTGAGCTGATGTTTCATGTTGCTCAACAGTGATGTGCTTCAGTCATAGATGGTCGGTGTCATACACTCCACCGCATAGAACATCAATGGCCGAGAGGCCTGATGGAGTGATGCTAAGCCTGCTATCCTGCCCAACGTCAGTAAGATGGCCTTTAGGACCAGTACCTGTATAGCGTTGGTGGGGACTTGGCTCCCCACCTTCTCTGTCTCTGGATAGAAGTATAGTGTGATGTACTCATCTATAGTCAGCCCATGACCTGTCCCTCCACGGGCACGAAGGTTCACCGTCTCACCCCGCCGTGATAGACCTGTGATAAAATAGATATCTTCCACCTCAATGGTGAGAGACATGCCGTCTAGCTGGAAGGACTCTGAGTCCAGATCCCAATAGTCTACAAGCATCTGTAGTAGTCCTGGTTTGGCCCTCAAGCCTCCTAGGCACCAAAACTTGTAGAGTCCGCATCGTCTTAGAGCCTCTTGAGCCATTCTGTCAGCCCTTACTACGTCCTCTACATCACCATGCTCGCGTTCTCGCCACTCTAGCACCATCCTACATGAGAAGTTGACCAAAATGTCCATTAGATTCATAAAAATCTTAGTGCGCGGCGTCATACGCGGCTGTTTTCAAAACAGCCGCATATGTACGTGGTTTCAGGCCCCTTTTCCGCGTATGGACAGCCCTATATGCGGAAAAAACCTCGATATCCGCGTGGGCCGTGGCGCTCATGTAAGTTTGGCCATTAAAAATTCATTTGACCATGAAAAATTATAAAATTTGTATTGAAATGCAAGCTGAGAACATGAGTAAGTACCTGGAAGAATCGGTTGTGAATTCCGCTGGCTGAATCTCCTAGAATTTGCAGTTGAATATCAGAGCTCCAATGGGTAAAATTTTCAAATGATTTATATTTTTTACTATTTATAGAAAAATTTTCAAATATTTGAAAATTTTTACCCCCTTTCCTATAGTTTTGACCATTTCTAACCTTTTTGGACCGTTTCTGACCTAATTTGTGATGTAGAAGACCATTTTCAGCAATGTTTCAACCTTTGGATTGACCCGTTCGTACTGATCTCAGGTATAACGTCTATACTGGCATATAGGTTAGGTTCACCACTGTTTGCATTTTGCATAACCTTATGACCATGTCACTATATCCTTAGGTACGAACCCACTCTATTATGTCACAGAACCTTCTTGCTGCTATAGAAGTGGCATGATGTGAGTGGTAGAGACTCACCTTACATGGGTACCCTAGTTAGCTCCTTATTTGCATTTGGTGCCCATGCCGATGTTTCCCCCTTTAGGGTGTGGGAGTCCATTGTATAGTATTTCCATGACATTTAGCAAGAGCCTCATACTCCTCTTGATCTTATGCTGGCCTATATTCCCCCGAACTCCCCTTATATCAAGTTGTGAATGCATTATCATGTGCTTTTCCTGTCTTATTGAGCTTTATGCCGGCTCCTCTGACATTGCGTTTCATCCATATAGCCCGAGCTTGTCTCATGTCTAGCCATGCAGAGCCTTTATTTATATCTTTCGCAGCTTGATTCCCTTTTACCAGGAGGGGATTTTCCCCCGAGTGTCGATATCCTACACATGTATCCTTGCATTGAGCATAGGTATGTTCCATTGCTTGGAACTAGTTTGTTTTCCTTTATGACACTCGTCTCCTCCTAGTTTGTAACTATAAAGCTAGTTTATTCTTTTTTCAAGCTTTTCAAATAACTGAAAAAGACCAAAAAAATCAAAAAACCAAAAAGCCGGACAAGAAAATATATTATCTTTGGCAGCTGTCGAGTCGTGTCGCCTTCGAACAGAGCACTGTATATCACATCCATTGGTTGGGTTATAGTTTGACTTTAGGAGCTGTACTCGTTCTCTGAGTTTTATCTCCACCAACTGGTTAATCTTCCAGTCCCTATGGAGCCTCTATTGATGCCTCCTATGTCATAGAGATGTCCCAGTTTATATATCGAGTCTATGCTGCCTTCATTCAGTCACCATACGCCGTTATGCTCTTGTTCGAAGGATGTTGAAACCTGAGTCGGCCATTCCTCAGTTATCTTTACTTTGCATGTCGGCCATTCCTGGTACAGTTACTGGTTCGTGCACCTTATGATCGAGTTCTTCCATATTATACAGCCTTGCTGAGTACCTCGTGTTGGATGATGGGGGATGCCTTAATGCCCTCCTTCCAGCAGATTTCATCCCATCGAATTCAGATCATTTATTCTGGGATTGGAGTCTAGAGTCATTTTGAGTGCCTTGAGACTTGCAGTCATTAGTGGCAAGTTCTCTTTCCATCGACAGTTTTGGGAATACATCAATGTCCCCTGATCGATGGATTCTCTCAAGTGTTCGACCTCAACACATTTATTCACACTTGTTAGTTTGCACTCTAGTACCTTGATTCCCATTTTCATTATTGGTGGGTGATCTCGCGTCTGTTAACGGTATACATCAATGACCAGTAATCAGACGATGGACTACTATGTTCGACCTCGACACCTCTATTCGCATAGTAGGACATGTACTCGTAGCGGTTTGTGTAGAAGACCTTCCATATTGGTGGCATCCACTATATGCTACCTGCTTGATTGTGCCAGTGTTCATGAGATTTCAGCTCTCGTGACTTGTTCCAGTATATGTCAGATATTTCCAGCCACTATGGACATCTTGATCTGTTATATATCTTCAGCCTATGTGGAGATCATTGTACTTTGTATATCTTCATCATGGAGATTCTGATATATGTATATTGTATGTGGCAATGACCACATATGTTCTATCATGTTTCATGCCTATTCATGGCTATTGTACTCTTATGTATCTGGGACTGCTATATTTTATGTGCAGCTATATGCAAAGTTGTATTATGGTATTATGCGGATTGGGTGGCTGGTCTTCCATTTGGGTACCTTCATCACTTCACTTCTGGGATGGACTTATAATGTATTTCAGCCATCATATAACCCCTCTGATCTCATACATTAGGGGGCATCTGTTATAGCGGATTTCACCACACTAGGTGAATCACACATTGTATGGCCTTTCCCTATCCCGCTGCAGACTCATTATTCCCTATGGACCATTTATTGTCTTTCGATGTATCTTTTATTGTGTTCTTCCCAAGCTTGCCTTTGTTAGTGAGCTTGCTATCGGAGTGATGGAGGATTGAGGTGGTGGAGGCCCAAGTGGGGGATTCAGTTTCTCCGGTTCGCAGACGTTCCGTCAGAGGTTGTCACTTGTAATCTCTGATTCATATTAATAGAAATATCTTTTCCTGTCCAGTAATGTGTATTTGAATGAATGTTGCATCCATTGCAATATGTCAAATGCTTATACATTATTGATTATATATGCTAGAATAGATCTAACACCATGAAATATAGTATGCTTGTATTGTTTACTTGTTGTTGAGGACGTGCTATAACAATTCAAGCTGAAGATTGGAAAGCTCAACGGGGATCTACTTCAACTGTCCGGAATAAGGTACGAGGTTCGATCCTTTAGTGTTAGATGGTTTTAATTTCTATTGCATATTAGGAAAGATTGATTTCTGGATTCTAGCTGTCTATTGTGGTACCCCAAGCCATAGGAATTTGTCTCCGTATTTATAGCGGATTTATAGCGGTCTTCTACATCACAAATTAGGTCAGAAACAGATTCATATGACAATTACATCACAAATTAGAAGATCCTTTATAGCGGATTTCACCACACTAGGTGAATCACACATCGTATGGCCTTTCCCTATCCCGCTGCAGACTCATTATTCCCTATGGACCATTTATTGTCTTTTGATGTATCATTGACCATCCCTAAAAACATTAGAAAAATGATATACGCGGCCTTTTCCCCGATAACCGCGTACATACGCGGATATTCCCTATATAGTCGCATACATCGGGATGTGTGCATAATCCAAAACTGTTGGACCGTTCCTTGTCTTGAATCCGACTCATATGACTCTTGGCCTTCCATATGCCTTGAGATCGCACGGATTCGACCTTTCAGTATCACTTTGGAAAGCTATATAAGGAACCATTGAGACATTGAAAGGAAGAGAGAATTGAGAGTACTGAAACTATAGTGCATTGTTGCCAGAACTATACTTGAGTCTGCATCCCTTTGTCCCTTTGGAGCACTATTGTGTTCTTCCCAAGCTTGCCTTTGTTAGTGAGCTTTCTATTGGAGTGATGGAGGATTGAGGTGGTGGAGGCCCAAGTGGGGGATTCAGTTTCTCCGGTTCGCAGACGTGCCGTAAGAGGTTGTCACTTGTAATCTCTGATTCATATTAATAGAAATATCTTTTCCTGTCCAGTAATGTGTATTTGAATGAATGTTGCATCCATTGGAATATGTCAAATGCTTATACATTATTGATTATATATGCTAGAATATATCTAACACCATGAAATATAGTATGCTTGTATTGTTTACTTGTTGTTGAGGACGTGCTATAACAATTCAAGCTGAAGATTGGGAAGCTCAACGGGGATCTACTTCAACCGTTCGGAATAAGGTACAAGGTTCGATCCTTTAGTATTAGATGGTTTTAATTTCTATTGCATATTGGGAAATATTGATTTCTGGAGTCTAGCTGTCTGTTGTGGTACCCCAAGCCATAGGAATTTGTCTCCGTATTTATAGCGGATTTATAGCGGTCTTCTACATCACAAATTAGGTCAGAAACGGATTCATATGACAATTACATCACAAATTAGAAGATCCTTTATAGCGGATTTCACCACACTAGGTGAATCACACATTGTATGGCCTTTCCCTATCCCGCTGCAGACTCATTATTCCCTATGGACCATTTATTGTCTTTTGATGTATCATTGACCATCCCTAAAAACATTAGAAAAATGATATACGCGGCCTTTTCCCTGATAACCACGTACATACGCGGATATTCCCTATATAGTCGCGTACATCGGGATGTGTGCATAATCCAAAACTGTTGGACTGTTCCTTGTCTTGAATCCGACTCATATGACTCCTGGCCTTCCATATGCCTTGAGATCGCACGGATTCGACCTTTCAGTATCACTTTGGAAAGCTATATAAGGAACCATTGAGACATTGAAAGGAAGAGAGAATTGAGAGTACTGAAATTATAGTCCATTGTTGCCAGAACTATACTTGAGTCTGCATCCCTTTGTCCCTTTGGAGCACTGTTGTGTTCTTCCCAAGCTTTCCTTTGTTAGTGAGCTTGCTATCGGAGTGATGGAGGATTGAGGTGGTGGAGGCCCAAGTGGGGGATTCAATTTCTCTGGTTTGCAGACGTGCCGTCAGAGGTTGTCACTTGTAATCTCTGATTCATATTAATAGAAATATATTTTCCTGTCTAGTAATATGTATTTGAATGAATGTTGCATCCATTGGAATATGTCAAATGCTTATACATTATTGATTATATATGCTAGAATAGATCTAACACCATGAAATATAGTATGCTTGTATTGTTTACTTGTTGTTGAGGACGTGCTATAACAATTCAAGCTGAAGATTGGAAAGCTCAACAGGGATCTACTTCAACCGTCTGGAATAAGGTACGAGGTTCGATCCTTTAGTGTTAGATGGTTTTAATTTCTATTGCATATTGGGAAAGATTGATTTATGGAGTCTAGCTGTCTGTTGTGGTACCCCAAGCCATAGGAATTTCTCTCTGTAACATCACTTTCTTTTGGTGAGTCACTATGTGGCGCCTGACTAGGACCTGCACCCACATCTGTCACTGGGGGGACTAGTATGCTCGGCCTTGTTCCTGCGTCCTTCATCCATTCAGCTGGCCACTACTTAGCTACTGCAACAATGTCTTCCTAAGTCACCACGTATGGAAACTTTGACCATTTATGCTTGTTATCTATGCGGCCGTGGATGAAGATATGATGCATGTCAGCCCTGAAATTGGCCACTCCCGCATACTGAGAAAAGAGCTCATTACTGAGCCGCGACGTCTTGAGGATCTCATATGAAATGTTCATGGAGTAAAAGGTGAACATGTAGTTCGTCATCTACTGCAAGGCCTTATCCTATGAGACCCAAAGAGATGCATACCTCTCTACGCCAGGCATCTCTAGAGGCACATCAACAAACTATGCCTCAATAGGATCTCTCCATACTACCAATGCAATAAGCACTAACAACCAAGAGTAATGAAAGGGTCTACCTTTCTCCTGCACATCGCAGACATCTTTGAGGAATTCCTTGGCAATGTATGCTGCCCAATTGTAACTGTAGCCTTCGGCATAGTTCACAACAATATTGACAATGGGGGCAGGTACTTCATTTGGTCTGCACTTCCGCATTACTTTGCGTGATAGGAGCTCTACAGCGAAGCGAATGTTCTGGTGCTGAATTGTGGGGGTTTGATACCCTCGCTTTCCTTTCATCAGGCCAAAGCGGTCCTTCATGTGCTGTGCCAACTTCCTATCCTCATGTTTCTCGACGAACTCAATGCCAGGATCATGCCCTTCCTTCGACAAGCCTATAATCCTGTGAATGATCTCTCCATCAATGGCAATGCGTTGGCTTCCTATCCAAAGGTGCCCATCATGCACTAATGCCAATAGCTGCTTGACCACTATGGTAGCCTACGTGCTGCAACCAAAGTGGGGAACATTGAGCATCTTCAATAGGCCAGCTTGCTCCAAGCCAGCAGCCCACTATTTCACATCCAGTAGCGTCGTATTGGTCTCTGGATAGTGGACAAAGTGCAAGTATTTCCTAGGTACGAACTGTGGAAATTTCCCATGGTCATTCATATCATGGTCTACATACTTGAGCCAGTCTACTTTCCCTGTCATTGTTCCAACCAACTGCACACCCTATGGCAGCGAAGGGGCGCATAATGTGAACTTGGCTATCCGTCGAGGCGGCTGAACTCCTGGTCGAACAGGTGGAATATATGGTGGATGCTGCGGTGCAACGTTCTCATCCACACCAAAGTCTTCGAATTCTCTTGGAGGATTCACCATAGGATCCTCTGGTGTCTTTCCTGATGGCTTGTTCCTTTCTTCGTTTCGCTTAGAACAAACTTCTACCTTATATTTCTTCTTGGTTGATCGTGTCTACATTGGCTAACTCAGTGCTGGGGGAGTCTCTTCGCGAGGTGCAGATGCAGGTGGATTTCTCATAAGGTTCTACAGACCCCTCTCTCTGAATTCGCTCAACAATTCCTGGACTTCGCGATCAACCGACATGGACTCAACTCAAGAAAATGCGTAATGCGAAATTCATAGGTCTGGGTGTCTTCTTATAGAATCCAATGCCCAAATCTGCCATAATTATGCATTAAAGACACCAAATCTAATATAACAGCTATAGATCTTGTCCAAACGGCACTAGATTTCCTCAAAATCCCATCATTATAGGAAGTTAACGTAGTTAACATACCGGCACCACCAAATCTGATTTTTCCAATGGTCACATTTTAAGCTTCGACACAACTCTCTTCTTCAGCACAACCACTAACTTCAACTTCACCACAATGAGGACCTTTGACATATCGTGACACCAGTTTCGATAGAGCTTCGAACTTCAACCTACGACAGAGTTTTCTTCCACAACCTTCGACACTTCCAACAATCTGCCATATCTTCTTTGAGAACACCTTCATTATAGTCTAGTACCCAATTTCAACTGTTCTTGGTACTTAGACTCTTCTTCTTTCCATTACTTTGGGTCAGGGGGTATAGGCCCATCCTTGTACTTCCTTAATCTACTTCCATTCACCATGGAGGGCATAATTTCTCCATTCAATTTAGCTAACTGAACTGCACCACCATCAGTAACTTTCTGAAATATGTATGGTCCTTTCCAATGTGTCTTGAACTTACCTAGGAACTTCATGAATTTACTGTCATACAAGAGTACAAGATCACCATTTTGGAATTGCTTCTTCTTGATGTGTCTATCATGCCATGCTTTTTCTCTAGCTTTCTGCACTTGCTGCTGGAAACCTGCAATGAATCTGTCTTCTTCTAGTTCCAGTATCTTCACCAGCCTTTCTTTCAACATAGTTGGATCATCCATCTCTATGAAGGAAGATATTCTGAGGCTAGGAATAATGTACTCCATGGGAATAACTACTTCCTATCCATATACCAGCCTAAAAGGTGTATGGCCTGTCAACTTCTTGCAAGTGGTTCTATAAGCCCATAATACTACTGAAATTATAAGATCCCAATCATTTCTGTTAACATTGCAAACCTTCGTCAGAGTGTGCTCCAGAATTTTGTTAAAGGCTTCGACAGTTCCATTTGCTTGAGGATGGTAGGAAGTACTCTTCTAATGATATACTTGAAATTCTTCGGTCAATGCTTCAATAGTCTTATTCAGAAAATGTGATCCTTGATCACTCATGAGAATTCTAGGACATCCAAACCTTGACAAAATATTGTCAAATATGAACTTCGCAGCTGTAACAGCGCTACAGTCCTTGACTGGTTGAGCTTCGGCCCAACGAGTAAGGTAATCAGTTGCTGTAATAATGTATCTTGCTCCATATTTCTTTGCAGGGGGATTGATTGGTCCAACAAAATCAATAGGCCACTTGTCAAATTCCTGTAAAGTTACCTGTGGAACCAGAGGAATCTCATCCCTCCTGGATGGTTTACCTATCCTCTGACAGATATCGCAGCTGTGGCAATACTCTTTTTCATCCTTATGAATCGTAGGCCACCACAATCCAGTTGTTAGAATCTTCTGTGCCGTAGCTTTTCCTGCATAATGACCTCCTGCTACTCCAGAATGTGCCTCAACCAAAATCAATGGATTTTCATGCTCCAAGACACATCTGTGCAGTATTTCATCTGGTCCCATCTTATATAGCGGTCTTGCTATCAAGTTAAAGTCAGCTGCTCTAACCACAAGCTGCTTCTTATGCTGCTTTGTCATCTCAGAGGGTGCAAAACCTGTAGACAAGTACTGAACAATATCCTGAAAATAGTCATCAACCATCTGGATGGAAAACAACTGGGCATCAGGAAGACCTTCATCCAAACTAGTGGGTTCTTCTCTTGACTCAAGCCTCGACAAGTGGTCAGGCCCCAGGTTAAGTCTTCCTGGCTTAACTAGGATCTCAAAGTCATACTCCTAAAACAAAATCAGCCATCTGCATATCCTTCCACCTAACATAGGCTTGTTAACCAAATACATCAAAGCATAATGGTCAATGAACATCTTAAAATGAGATCCTAACAAATAATGTCGAAACTTCTGCAAAGCATAAACCATAGCTAGACCTTCTCGTTCTATCGTAGTATAATTCTTTTCTGTTGTGGACAATTTTCTACTTGCAAAAGAAATAGGGTGATCAATATTACCTTCACTTGACTGAGCCAATACTACACCTAAAGCAATGGAGGATGCATCAACATGAACATGAAACTCCTTATTCCAGTCAGGGAATACTAAGATAGGGGCAGTTACCATCTTTTCTTTCAAAATTTCCAAGCTTTCCTGACATTCAAGTGTCCATTCAAACTTAATATCTTTCTTCAATTTATTTTCCATAGGGGATGTAATCTAAGCATATCCTTTGATGAATTTTCTATAATATCCAGTATGACCAAGTGTAGTGCGAAGTTGCTTAACAGACTTCGGAGGTGGCAAGTTCACAATAATGGCTATCTTCACAGGATCCACCATCAATCCTTGCTTGCATACAATGTCGCCTAGCAGAATTCCAAAAGGTGTAGAAAAGATACACTTCTTCAGGTTCAATAAAATCTGATGCTATCTACACTTGTCCAGCATAAGTCTTAAACTAGCTATATGATCTTTCAATAAACCAAATATAGTCCAATCATCAAATTAAAATTCTAAGAAATTATGAATAAATTCCTTAAATGCAGATATAACTACTCTAGAAAACATAGCAGGTGCATTCTTCAATCCAAAGGGCATAACAGTATACTGAAAAGATCCCATTTCTGTGGCAAAGGTTGTTTTATGTCGATCCTCTGGAGCAATTCTGTTCTGATGGTAACCTGAAAATCCATCAGTGAAAGAATACACTTCTTGACCTCCGACATTGTCTAAAACTTCATCTGTAAAGGGAGTAGGGAAAGGGTCATGTAAACAGGCATCATTCAGCTTCCTCAGATCAACACAGATTCTGATTTCTCCCTTTGTCTTCTTTTCTTGTACCACCATAGGGCCGACCCATTTGGACTCTTCGACAGGCTCAATGATTCCTGTAGTGAGCATATTATCTAGCTCTAGCCTGACTTTTTATTTATACTTAGGGTTCAGTCTATAAGGGCGCTGCTTCATAGGCTTCACATCAGGTTTCAAAGGTATTTTTATCACTCCTATATCACGAAGGATTCCTTTCATTTTTGAGAACATGGTCGGAAATAAGTCCTGATACTCATGGACGAGTTCAGTCACTTTGCTTACCATTTCTTCATCCCAATAATCTCCAATGGTAGCGTACTTTCTTAGTTTTCAAGGGCTATGTTACCTCAGGTGCTTCAACTGCTGGTCCATGTACTTCGCAATGTCCTTCTGACTCAGGAATATTAATGTCGCATGGGTCATCGTCTTCATCAATGGACAGGTTATAACATTCTATTGCATTAGCTTCTTGTTCCTTCCAATCAAGTTGGTGCTCGGCTATTTCTTTTTCATCAAACACCTTAGTATGGATCACTCTAATAGCTGCGTCCAAAGCAGGGAAATCCTCATTAATAGAAAATGTAAGCACAAAACTATCGATAAGGCTATCCCAACTTACAGTACCATGGCAAAGCTCTACCTCCGCATACCAATTCTTTTCTACAGGTTCTAGAGTGTGTACAAACCTATGCACCCATTCTTCACAAGGTACATGCTTCCATGCTTCATAACACTGCTCCAAATGTTCCTAACGGCTAGTCTTACCATTAAATCTTCTTTGCACCTCCTAAGGTTGATCTATGAATCTCAGGCAAAGGAACTTTTGACAAGCTCTCCAACTATGAATATACTTTTTATGACCATTCCACCATCTGGAAGTTGTGGCTCTGAAACTGAATCTAGAGTCTCCATTTTCTGTAAATCTAGTACTTGCTCTGAGAACTGTACAATAAAAGCTTTGGGGTTTGTCAAGCCATCAAAAGTAGGTAAGATCCTTGGCTGTGAGCCAACCCATCTGATAGACTTGGTAATTCTTGCACATCGATGTCCATGCAGCTCATAAAGTCTATTTTGCCAATTCTCTAGGCCTTCGTCTGAATCAGCCATGCTATAACTATCACATTGCCAATCCATTACACCTTCAGTAGTAGTGTTAACATAGTCTTCTTCTTTATCTATGATGTTGTAAATATGATCCAAAACATCCTGATCTTCATCTCTGACTGGCTCTATATACCTTTCTCCTTGAGAAGGGTCCAACAGTACTATGACTCTCAAGCCTTTTCCTTCAAAAGTCATCTGTCTATTCTTAAGGTTGATTACTGCATCATTGTTTAGTGCCCATTCAATTCCTAGAAATGCTGGATAGGGGTTGCTATCATCAATTATTTCAATGAATTCAAAATCTGCTAAGGTACTGACTCCATCAATGTCCATTGGTACACTAGGGAATCTTCCCAAGGGAACAATCTTCTGCTGATTGGCTAATCTCAACTGTATAGGGTACCATTCAAGCGTAGGTCTTCCCATTTGTTCCCATGTTTTCCTAGTTAGGACATTCACTTCTGATCCTAGGTCTAAAATGACATCAGTCATGTCATAATGTCCTATCTGAGCATGCAATCTCATTTCTCTTCCAGTCCTTCTAACTCTATTAACAGTTTTTCCTCTATCAAAGCTTCACTGAGGTTCGCAAGACTGAATAACTTTCTGTAACTCATTCAAAGCATTCTGATTTCTTAATAACTTCATACAACTTTGTAAAAAGGATGTTAGTATACTTACTTGATCCGACGAAGCTTCTTGAAAATGTAACTGTTGTCGATGCTATTGCATAGCTGCTACTGATGTTCTCGGCTCAACAAATTATTTTTTAGCTTCCATAAATGTTTATTTTTCTCTTTCAACATTGAAGGCTGGGATTTTCTCTGGGGTCTTGCGGACCCAAGCCTCGTCAGCCTATTTCTCCTTATTCTGCACTTGCGTCGTAGCTCCACTCCTTGTGACAACGTTAATGGATAGGACAGGTATTTTCTCTAGAGAAATCATCTGAACATTCTAAGTAGGAGCACCATTTCTTTCTTGTATCTTGGCTATCAACTGAGGGCATTGCTCAATCACATGATCGACTGCTCTGCAATATCGACATGTCATAGTTGGGTTCTGACAGTCTCTAGATATATGTCCTGCCTAATTACAGTTATAGCAAATAACCTGGCCTCGACCTCTTCCAGGCATACCACCACAACCATGACCTCTGAAGTTACCTCGACCTGATGTACTACCACAGTAACCATATCCATCATTTCCTTGTGCATCAGGTTGTACCCTATAAGCATCATAAGTTCGCTCTCTCGTGAGGTCAAAGCTGCGACATTCATCTTCGTTGTGTCCAACTGACTTACAAATCTTGCAGTAGGGATTATTAGGTATTTGAACATATCTCTACAGCAGATAGCAATATTCAGGTCGATGCTGAGTAGTTGTTCTATAGATCTCACAATATAGGACATTAGGGTTTGTAGAAGGAGCAAGTCGACATAAGTCAACTTGAACAAAGACCGACTTAGTCATCCGACTAAGTCGATGGACCGACTAAGTCGGTCGACCGACTAAACTAGTTAATTAAGTTGGCTAACTAACAGTCGTGTCGGTTCACCAAACCGACAGGTAGTTATTTTGTAACTGTTTGTAACTTGTATATAGTAGGCTATTGAGCCACACAAGAAATCAGTTCAGTTTTGTGCTTTGTATGAACTCATTGTAATAAAGTATTCTGTTCTATCCTATCTGTTCTTGTCTCTTGTCTCTGTTTATATGTATGTTTTAGTATGTATTATTGGTAACCTTATGTGATCTGTGAGATTACAACATTGGTTCCGTTGCCGGTAGTACATGTCTAGAATATATGCTCACCTATGATACCAGAGCAGGAGATCAAGGACTGGTGGGAGCATAAAATTGCCAATTACTTACAAAATTACGCACATAGGAACAGACTAATAGTTGCAGAAGCCAAAGACATATTTTTCACCAAGACACACGAGAAGTTTGTTGAATCCGTGCCACAACTATTGAAGCAACTCCTGGATGAAAAAGACCGAGGCAACTAGAGAAGAACAGTTGCTGGAGAAACTTATTCGAGGGGGTAGAACAAATCTGTCGGAGTGGTGTGAGAAGATCGCCGACGACTTCTGTGAGGAGCAAGCACTAGAAGACCGAACATCAGTGGAAACTATAAAAGCTAAATTCTACACAGATTTTACCGACCAATTTCTGTGCTCCTTACCAACCCTACTGTTCAAGTTCTTGATAGAGAAAGGAGCAGGCCATATCGTCGAACCTCAACCACCATTGTACGAACCGCCATCAAACACTAACTGGGCGGAGAAACAAAATAAGTGGGAGAAATTCATCGCTGAAAGGGAGTGGGAATACTTCCTGAACAAATAGACAGCATTATCCGAGCTTTCTAAAAAGTGTCGGGTAGGCTATGGGGGGGTAGCTGGTCGTGTGTCGGAGAGGGAGCATAGTGGATACTAGTCGACCAGATTTAAACCAGTAATGAAAATTTGACTGAAGGGGACTTGAAGGAATAGTATTGTATGAAAGTATGTCGGACATTAAGAGAATCGAGAGGGACGAACGACAATATAGAAGGGAAACCAGACGTGAACGAGCCGACGAGCTGCGTAGAGAACAAAACCCTAGGGAGACCGACCGTGATGAGATTCCGCCAGAGTCGGGTCATGACTAACAAGAAGAAGGCGTAGAGGAAGAGACGGCCCCTAAAGATGAAGAAGTGTGGATAGAGCAGCAAGAAGCTCTCCAAATAATGGTTCCCAATGAAGTAACCCTGTCCCCAGTCAATCCACATACCATAATACTATTGTTGAAGACGACCTCCGACTGAGAGCTGGTGACATCACTATCTGGAGTCGACTAGGTGACTAACCCTACCCAGGATGAAACCTTGTCATACGTCGACTGGTCGAAGGGAACTGGGTGACCTTTCAAGCAGCACCCTCCTTTTGGAGTATCCACTTGCTCCTACTGACACATGAACGAGCACCCCCCCTACCACATACAACTCTAGAAGAACTCAAAGAAGACAACCTGCACACACAGAGTGACAGTGACAGTGGAACATCAACAGTACACATCCACAACAATCCACTGTACGACGCCAAAGAAACGACCACCGACGAAACCACAAGTTCTGTCGACCAAAACTCTGCAGGGTCGACTATATCATCAACCCCATCACTTTCACCACCACCCACACCCCCACCTCCGCCACCGTCGGATAGCAGTGACAGCGACTCAGACATGGGTCACGGAACTGCTCACATTCCTTTATACGAGGGGGATGAAGATCCCAGATGACATTGGTTCGTCTGCGAGTCCATCTGGGATGCAAACCAGGTGAAGGAAGAAGACCGACAGATGGCTCAGTTCGCAGGAGCCTTACAGAAATGGGCTCTAACTTGGTATATGACCTTTTCCGAATGAAAACCCAAAGCAACAAAAGCTGAAATTAAAGCATAGTTCTTATCCTTTTTCAAGACCCCAGACGCTAAGCACTTGGCCGCTAAAAATATCAAGACAACGCAACAAAATCCAGGGGAAACTGTCCACGATTATGACAAATGCTGGAAGGACATGTTGAGTCAATTAGATTATGTTATTGACGAACAATTTCTAATTCAATGGTTTCTTGCAGGCCTATCAAAAAACAATTCGCCGACATATCAGTCTGGAAACTTTCAAGACATATGAAGATGCGCTGACTAAATCTTTGCAGGTTGAGATGGACGAAGATATCCCTGCATACCCAACAGACCACCGCTTGGAAGAACAGCTAGAAAATGTCCAGAAGTCTCTAAAAGAGTTGACCATGAAAAATCAAGAAATCTGGTGCACCAACTGTTCCACGGCTGGACATTCAAAAGATACTTGTCGACAGCAGTACAGCCGACAAGACGTCCGATTCATACAAACTAACGTGTTTTGTGACATTTTCCAGGAGCGTGGAGACCATTCTACAGCCGACTGTCCATACAACATGAAGAATGGAAAGGCTTCATGGTGTGCAATCCGTGAGACAAAAATCCACAACACAGCTGACTGTCAACTCAACCTGAAAAACAGACAGAACTACCAGGCTGTCTACCAAACAAATGCAGTAGCACAGACTAACGAGCAAAACAATCCAAATACCCAGAATGGGCAACAAACCAACGGCCGACGATATGAACGTCGGTATGATAATCGACGACAAGGGTTTGGAAGAGGTCGATTCATTGGGAATCGAGACATACGCACTCGTCGACCTAGCCAGTGCTTCATTTACTATAAAGAAGGGAACAGATGTCCAGACTGTCCGTACAAGGACAGAACTGACCTTAAATTCTGTACGCATTGCGGAGTAGGCGATCACTCTCTGGAGGATTGTCCTACCATGTTAGAAAAGATCAATAATAAGAAGAATGTTAATGTCTTGTCTTGTGTACAAAAGCATGATGTAGTACATACTAAAAATATGCATATTTTCACTCGTCAAGGTACAAAAACAGGGCCTGATAACCCACAAGTTACCAGGATAAAAGACACCAATGATTATCCAAACCCTATAACACAAAAAAACACATATCAAGAGGCATCTCACATCTTTCAAGACATTGCACAGCAGGAAGACAGTCTTACCAGTCGACTTAGCCCGACACAGCAATTAACTCATCTCATCCAAACAGACAAATCAGTTGCCCAATTCATTGACTTATTGCACACACTAAAAGATACCACAAGAGAAAAACAAACTAAAAATATTTGTAGCTTAAACCAAAAGGATAAAAACGATGTCGACCCACTTGTCGACCTGGAAATCGAGGGATACCATGTCCGATAGGTCGTGCTCGATTTCAGGTCTCAAGTAAATATTATGACCAGGAATACATGGGAAACGATGGGAAGACCTCGACTCTACGAGTCAGGCATTTACCTAAAACTAGCCGACCAAGGCCTCATCGAACCTATTGGGGTTTGGAAAAATGTAGACACGGCCATCAAGGGAATATCAACTAAGGTTGATTTCAAAATTATTGACCCAAAGGAACGATCTAGCTCCTTCCCAGCCCTTGTAGGTCGACCTTGGGGTCGAAAGATGAAATCCTCTATCTCTTTAGACAAAGAACGAATTAAGCTCAAAGGAAATGGCCAAAAGGTCATCATACCTATTAATCCATCCCAAGGACAACCTTGGATTGAATCAATTGATGAGGAAGTTGATGTCCGACAACTTTATCAGATCCATAACAATACCGACTATACTGAACCAAACGCCCAAGGGGAGCTTTACTTAGGTAACCCAGACTCAGTTGGCTATAATTCAGATGCTGAACTATATGACTGGGAGATAGAAAATTACGAAACACAAGCAAGAGGGTGCTGGACTATACAAGCAGTACAGAAAAAACCCACCCAACAGTGCTTCATCGTATCAATTATCCCAAAAATTTTTGAAAAGAAAGAAAGGGAACGCCCTACCTTACAACCCACGAACTTAAACACTAATCAACTACTTAGGTATAAGGAGAGGGAATCCCCATTTATGCATATTGAACAAGTATCTAGAAACATTGGAGAACATGGTCGACTGCAAAGCTTAGTAGAAACATTTACAGGTCAAGCAGCTAGATGGTGGGATACCCATCAATCAAAACTACAGACCTGGAATACTGCTTCAACCTTCTTTGTCGAACGGTTTGGAGGGAAAAAGTTAACACAGGAAGCCCAAATCCCTGTCTTTACTCAGGGCCAAAACCTAGAAGACCACATTAGGACTTGTGAAAAGGAGTGGAGAAGACTTGGTTACAAAGACAAGAGAGCCTGGCCCCATTTGTTTCCTTCAACCTTAGACGACTTACCTAACAAATGGTATAAGATGGAGGAAGCTAGAGGAGAAACTTTCTTTTGGAAGGAATTAAGAAAAAACTTTATCAAAGACTTCCAGTTTATACCTCAAAACGAGAAATTGGCTGAGACAGCACAACAAATCAAACAATTTCTCCAGCTGACCGTCAATCAACCCTCCCAGACCGACCGACAGATCAAGGATTGCAATTCTATACAAACTGCACCCAGACCACAGTCAAACCGATTGCACTTAGAAAATGAACACACCATCGTCAAAAGCTTTAGATGGAACCCTGAACATAGTGAAACTAACAAGCCTATCCCTTCAGTTTTGAAAGTCGAGGCCAACGATAAACCTGACCTTGACAGAATGACTGCAGCCGACTTTCCTGTTACATTCTCACAGTTCAAAGAGGGAACCCGGCTGATCAATGAAGCTAAAGCACCAGAGTGGATGGATGCAAAAGTGAAAACCAAGGAGGTCAACATTTCAAATGACGACCGTCCAAAAATAGCTAAGATTGGTGACTATTGGAACGAACATCAAACCACTGAAATCGTAAACCTACTTAGAGAGTTCCAAGATGTCTTTGCACAGGACTACAAAGACTTAAAAGGACTAGTACAGGAAATGGGAGAGATGAAAATAGATACTAAACCTGATGTCCGACTTGTTAAGAAATGACCTTATAAATTAGCTCATAAGTATAAGGAGATAGTTAAGAAGGAAATAGACAACATGTTAGCAGCAGGGATCATTTACCCCATCGACCAGTCGGAATGGGCAAGTCCCATGGTCGTCCAACCTAAGAAACATGACCCGACCAGATTGAGAATTTTTGTCGACTTTAGAGAACTTAACAAAGTCACACTAACAGATCCATTCCCAAACCCTATGCTGATGAAATCTTGAATGAAGTGGTAGGCCATGAATGCTACTCATTCACAGATGGATTTTCAGGATATAACCAAGTACCTATAGCAAAGGAAGACCAGAAGAAAACTACATTTGTCTGTGAATTTGGCTCTTTTTCTTACAGGGTTATGCCTTTTGGACTAAATAATGCACCTGCAGTCTTTTCCAGAATTGTTGTCAAAACTTTCTAGGAATACATATATAAAACTATGGCAGTCTACTTCGACGACTGGACTATATATTTCACCATAAAGGATCACTGCACCTGGCTTCGACTTATGTTGGAAAGATGTCGACAAATACAACTCTCATTAAACATTAAGAAGTGTATCTTTATGACCCCCATAGGGATACTCCTAGGACATGTTGTTTGCAAATATGGTATTAAGGTTGATTTTGCCAAGATTAAAATCATCCTCGACTTGAAGCCTCCAATAAACCCTAAACAAGTTCGGGTGTTATTGGGCCATATAGGATACTATAGGAAGTTCATACAACACTATTCAGACATGACCTACCCTCTAGAAGAACTCCTAAAGGAAGATCAAGAATTTAAGTGGACAGAAGAATGTCAAATCTCCTTCGACAAACTGAAAATAAAACTGGTCGAAGCCCCCATACTTAAATTTCCAAACTGGTCGACCAAATTTCATGTGCATATTGATGCATCAGGAATAGCAATTGGAGAAATCCTGACTCAACCAGGGGATGATGGGATGGATTACCCCATAGTTTACAACAGTCAAAAATTAAATAAGGCTAAAAGGAACTATTCGACCACCGAAAGGGAATCCCTAGGTATGGTCTTTGCCCTTCAAAAGTACCGAATTATCTGTTAGCCAATCCCTTCATATTTTACACCGACCATCAAGATTTGAAGTACCTTGTTAATAAACCCCTTCATCATGGAAGAATTTGTCGATGGCTACTTCTCTTTCAAGAGTTTGAGTTTGAAGTAGTGGTCTGACCAGGAAAGCTCAATGTCGGGCCCGACCACCTATCCTGTATCGACACAGGAGAGGAATCGACCGGAGTCGATGACGACTTGCCAGATGCACACCTATTTCCTATAGAAGCGGTACCAGAAGAACTGGAGGAGATTGCTCAGTTCTTGGAGATAGGTCAGGCACCAGAAGGCCTGAACACTAAGAAGAAGCAAATCCTAGCTATGAAGGCTGCCCCTTACAACCTCATCAATGGATTTCTATATAAAATGGGGTTAGACAATGTCCTTAGAAGATGTGTACTCGACCATGAACGAGACAAAATCATGCATGAAGCCCATTATGGCCCTATAGGAGGACATTTTCAAGCCGACACAACTGCCAAGAAAATCCAACAGTCTGGATTATGGTGGCCGACACTTCACAGAGATTGTAAAAATTTTGTTAGTCGATGTGATAGATGTCAACGAATTGGTCGACCACTGCCGAGCACAGAAATGCCCCTGATTTCTGTAAACCCTAGTCTCACATTTGAAATTTGGGCTATAGACTTCATAGGACCATTCCCTGTCCCAACCCGACGATCAGGTGCAAGATATATTATCACTGCAGTGGAATATGTCACTAAATGGGCATAAGCTGAACCTGTTGAGACATGTTCAAGTGAGGTAGCTGCTAAATTCATATATGAAAACATCATTACTCGATTTGGATGTCCACTCACATTGATCAGCGACCAGGGATCACACTTCATTGACAAAACCATCAAAAACTTAACCGACCAGTTTCACATCGACCACAAACGAAGTACAGCATACCATCCTCAGTCGAATGGTGCAATTGAAGCTTTAATAAAACACTGAAAAAAGGATTGACTAAAATATGCAATACCGACAAAGATGACTAGGACAAGAAAATCCCTGCAGTCTTATGGGCATATAGGACAGCATATAAGCGGTCGACCGACCAAACGCCCTTCCGACTTGTATATGGACAAGAAGCAGTCGTTCCCCTACACTTTCGACAGTAGGCACCTATTGTAGCTAAACTACTACATGTCGATGTCGAGCATGCAAGAAAGGATCGACTGTTCCAACTCAGTAAGCTGGAAGAACATAGAGTTATGGCACTTCAACACCAGGAAATTCAAAAACAACAGCAAAAATCCTGGCACAACCGTAACATCAAGAACAAAAACTTGTCGGCCGGTGACCTTGCCTTACTCTATAACAGTCGAGTAAAAGGAAAACCAAAGAAACTGCACACAGAATGGATGGGACCCTATGTTGTCGAAGAAATACACCCTGCAAAGAGGTCGGAGGTATAGTCAAGTTTCCATCACTTATTCTCTGGATTGTTATGTACCACTTCTGTCTGGAAGGCAGCCCAGTCTTCCGGGAGCCGACTAGATTTGACATGCATAGGTTCAAATCCTTTTCACAAAAAGGCACCCTGCATGAGTTGGCACAGGGGAAAGTCTTCTTGGAGACTTGGTTCCAGCAGTTGAAGGTTCGGACGACGAGGTGGAGGGTGCCCCAGAATATCCAACGAAACCTCCCTGTTGACTCACATATCCAGTTAGCACTTGACCATACATCAGTATGGTACATGCGAGGTTAAGACCCCAAAGAACAGGACCTCGACTACTACCCGACAGTTGAACAAATTTTCAAAGAGTTGACCCGACAGGCAGGAACAAAGGTACCAATTCCGGAGGCTGCCAAACAGATTGACTTCTCTATCATCGAACTGCTGACAGACTAGGAGAAGGAGGAGGACGACGAGCTTAATCTGTATATTGGTACATTTGTGTCGGAAGATACCTCGACTGTGACCACTAGTCAGGTACACATTACTATCAAACCTCCGACTGCACAAGTCGTTGACCCCCAGCCGACAGAACAACAACAACCAACAATACAAACGCAGCCAACAGTGTAACAAACAACTCCTCCGGCTCCAGCAATCATCAAACCCACTCAAGAATCAACAGGTGAAGTCGAAGATGACGACCCTGAGTATGCCCTATCCAAAAGCACCATAAAGAAGCTGGCTAAGGAGATAGAGGTCGCTAGGAAAATACTTAAGACTCAAAAACAACAACTAGGTAGGGGTAAGCGCAAGCTTATTCTTGACTCATCCGACGATGAGGAGGAACTAGCAGCCGTGGCTGTCGACATTATCGAAGATGCCCACGCCAATAAAGTGTCGGTTGAAACCTAGTTTCAATGATATCTCAAGGCAGGTGCTCCAGAAGGTCGGCCCAAGAAATCCAAAACACAACAGACATCTGAAAACGTCGTCGACCTTATGTCGACCCCCCCTCCTCCATCTCCGACGCTCGTAGTCGAAGAACAAGCACCGGCAAAACAGTTGGGCGGCCCCATGGAAGAATATCAAAGAGAAATTCCAGAGGCGCTTAGAGCTAGGGTCGACAAGGACACTGAGCTTAAAGCCTTCTTTGCGACGCTGACTGCACTGTTCCAGTCGGCACAGAAAATAAGGACAACGGCTCCTCTCAAAGAAAACAAACAGGTTTATGCCCAGGAAAAAACAACATTTATCAGGTCCAATGAAGAGGGTGACATTATAGGACATAGTAAGTCTGTCACCGAGGATTTCGATCCTGAGATACAGAACGAACTACCCACGTCACCGTCGGAATCAGGTATCTCTTCCGACCAAAGTCCACCACGCAGTCCCGTCACCCTTTTGAACCCTGACCATTCCCCCACTCCGTCTCCACCTCCACCACCATCATCTCCACCACCTCCGCCACCTCATGATTCACAGCCAAAACCACCATCAGTTTCACAGTCGAAAGTGGTCATACCACCTCCTCAAACAGAAAAACCACCGTCCCCCTTACCCCCTCCTCAAAAATAAACACCCCCAACTTCTATACCACCTCACCAACCAGAACAACCCTCGGCCTCCGTTCCACCAAACATAGATCCAACTTCAACTACTACAGGTACCCAAGAACAACAGACAGACACCTAGAAGAAAAAGAAAGAGCACCATAGAACAGCCGGCCTGAAGATTAGCCTAAGAGACGCAAGTTCGCTAACCGACACAGAGGTCGGCTAACTGCTCAAAAACTTGGCCAAAGAGTCAAAAAAGAGGACGGTCACCAAAAGTAAAGAGCTCAAAGACAAGGAGGTAGAACAAGTCGAGTTTCTCGGCAAATGCAGGTCTCTTGCACAATCTGTCGTTCTAGGACCGGTCGAAGATGCTATAGATCGACCTCTGGAAAGGGAATACCAGCTTTTTGAATGCATGGTGTCGACTATACAGACACATCTCCAAGAGACTAAAGAAGAACAAAAGGAAGAGACCGCCCGACTCCTCTTGACCCAGCACACTGCATTTTCGGAGGCTTACAAAGTCTTACAGGACCATATGGAGGAATCCATTGTTACTGAGGAATTACTAAGAGACTGGCCTACTTATTATGGGCAAGTCTATCATCAGACCAGGCAGACAAGACAAGGTATTCAGGCCTTGGAGGGACGTAAGTCGATGGAGGTAGAAATGAGGCAGACCATTGAAGAGCAGATTGTGATGGAAAACAACAAACTACAGAAGCTAGAACAAGAGGCTCATCAGTGAGTTCAGCAAGCCCTTCCAAACTTATAGAAGGTCGACAACATCTGCCCGCAGATGAAAAGACTCCTTGATGCTGTAGAAGAACAGAACCAAATGTTGGGTCCCAACATGGAGAACATTGCAGAAATGCCCATGGCAGAAAAGATGTCAGTACTATCAAGTCTAACTACTCTAACGATCGACATTCAGAAAGCCTTGCAGACATGGACAGACTTCCAGCATCAGCTTGCCGTCACTGCACCAGTAATAGTCGAAGTATGCATCCAGAGAAGACCAACTATCCGTCTGCACAGTCCACCTCAGTAGCAGTTTTGCAGGGTCCGACCAACACTAACAAGTTTTGTACTTCCCTGTTTCTTCGGGACGAAGAAACGTTTTGTTCGTGGGGGAGATGTAGAAGGAGCAAGTCGACATAAGTCAACTTGAACGAAGACCGACTTAGTCAGCCGACTAAGTCGATGGACCGACTAAGTCGGTCGGCCGACTAAACTAGTTAATTAAGTCGGCTAACTAACAGTCATGTCGTTTCACCAAACCGACAGGTAGTTATTTTGTAACTGTTTGTAACTTGTATATATTAGGCTGTTGAGCCACACAAGAACTCAGTTTAGTTCTGTGCTTTATATGAACTCATTGTAATAAAGTATTATGTTCTATCCTATCTGTTCTTGTCTCTTGTCTCTGTTCATATGTATGTTTTAGTATGTATTATTGGTAACCTTATGTGATCTATGAGATTACAACAGGGTTAAACGGGTTTGGTGCACCAGTATTCAAATAATTTATTAATGCAGGACATTGTTCTTTGTCATGACCTTCTGTCTTACAGCGTGTACACCAAACCTCTTTGCGAGTAGCTTTCCCTTTTTTCATGTCACGAAGCTCCAAATCCATTTCTGCTAACTATGCTTGTATTTGGGCTATTCCAAAATTATCTCCAACAGGAGCTGTTTCAATTTTCATAGAAATTTCCAATGCCTCTTGCTGGTCAGCAACCTTTTGTTGCATAAGTGGAGTCCTGATATGCGGCAATAATGCTACAATGAACCATTCTTTATGATGTTCTAGTCCAATAGTGAAACTAACTTGATCCAACAGAACCTTGAACCTCGGATCAAAGTCCCAAACTAATTCTCCTTGCTTCTGTTGAATCTCTTTTAGTTCAGTTATAGACTATGACTCTGATTTAGGCTTCTTGAATTCTTTGATAATTTTTTTTTTTATATCAGCCAAGACATAGTTCTGAGTACTGGAAAACTTCATAAACCAATTCAAAGCTCGGTCTCTAAAAGAGGTAACCAGCTGCGTTGTTCTTGTGTTTTGATCCATAATATTCTTAGCAGTCCAAACAGCTTCGCATAAGAACCAAAACTGCTCTAGATCCTCTAATCCAGTTCCTCTAAAGACTGGGAGCTTAATATCATCATTTACATTGGTGATAGTGGATTAAGGCGGGGTGGGGGGGGGGGGGGGGGGGGGGGGGGGGGGGAGGAGGGGGAAAACTGGTAACAAGAGGAAGGGAACTTTCTGAGGTAGACTGACCTGTGACAAGACTACTCGGGATAGGGTTACTTTCAGACTACGACGGGTTCTCAGGGATAACAGATCTTTGCTATGGAGTTATAGGAGGGTTTCTAACAAAAGGGGTTTCTTTAGATTCAGAATCTTCTGGGATTAATGAGGTATAACTGGTATTCCGGCCTAGGGTAAAGGATCCAAAAGTTCTCTTGTACCTTTTACTGCTGCAAAGCAAACCACTTTTCTCGTCAAAGTCACTTTCACTTCCAAACATAGGTTAGTAGCAATAAATCTAGCAATCTGATTCAATAAGCAATATGCTTTTCTCAGCCAAGAGCATTTTAATTTCCAAACTTAATGAATTCAGGTACTTACCCCTTGGTCCTTTGAAGAATTATCTTTCTGCTTCGCTGAAAGAAGTATGTGTGTCGATGGCGAACTCTGTCACAAATGCTTCAAGGATTCGCGTTGTCCAGAAGTCAACAGCTCTAGATACTGCATTGTTCACTCTTTTCAACAGCTTAATTCTTTCCGGGGTCCAGGTAGGAGACTGATCTTCTTGGAAGTTTGTCTTTCTTTCTTCCAACCTAGATAACCACTGGTGCAATTCTATGTGGATACTACCAAAGAAAATTTCATAAATATCAGAAAAAACGTACCTTTGCAAGAAGTCATCTGAGCTACGATGAGGATCCTTATTTTCTTGTTCAGAAAATTTTAGATAAGTATCTTCAATCCAGTCACCGATTTCTTTTATTGAGGACCTCCAAAACATGTCCCTCTAGGTACGACGTAGATCCCTCTTGAGCAGATGCTGGTTCAACCGGAAATGGAACCAATTTGTTGGCTGCTTGGGCAGACTTGGGTTCTTATAGTTTTACTTACCAACCAACAAAGAGACCCACAGTGTTGGCCCTTTCAGCAACAACCTGCGAACAGGTTGCAGTCTCACCCGAAACAGCTATGGGGTGCCATAGAATCAGGTTTATACAAGTAAAAGAGGGATATTACTGTACCTTTATCCTTAACAAAGTATACTTATACAATACAGAGCTTCGACATTCACTTAAATAGCTTCACAGTTTAGATAAATAGATAGTTACTTTCTTAACCCTTAACTGGGAATTCATAGCGAAGTTAATGCTTAACAATATATCTTACTTATCATTCACCTACTTATGAAATGCTTAAAAACATAACAAGAACAAAACAACAAGAACCACCACAACACAAGATATACGTGGTTCACCCCCAGTGTAGGGGCTACGTCCACAGAACTGCATTTATATTCAACTCTTTACAAACAACACAGTTCTGATCTACGCACTAAGCTGCAGATTCTTTCTTCCAAAACCCTCTGCGCACTTAGCTACAGAGGTTGTCCATGCACACAACTGGGACTTAACTTTCCAAAAACCCTCTACGCACTCAACTGCAGAGGTCATCCATGTACACAGCTGGGACTTAGCCTTAAACCCAAAAATAGGCCTTAGCTTCTTCGCATCAAATTACCATCATACATAAACCTTCGAAAAAGCTCTTTTCTCCTTTACATAAGTGCCTATTTATACTAGTGCACTATTACAATACCATGTGTTTAAACCATGGGCTTAAAAACCATGGGTTATTTACAAAAAGAGGGGGTTCGACCCAACCCCGACACCACTAAGACTATTTTGGAGTGCAACTCCGCTTACAAGCTTTGCACCAAAACAGTGGAGTTGCCAAAACTAAGGACCTTCAAGGTCCACGCCCCAACACTGTCGCTAACATCACACAAGAAACCCTCACCACTCTAAAAACACAGTAGGTAAACATTGCTAACCAAGTTGGGATCCATTTGAATAAGTTGATAGAAGCCATGAATGAGGCCAAATCCACTATGGAGGCCGAGACATATAGCGTTGATCCCAATGTACGATTAACTACACTAGTGTTAGTGTCATCGATCAAAGTAAATATTTCGGGGAGCACACTAGAAATGGAAGCAAAAACAAGTGCAGCTAATGATAATAGCACTCTACAAATTGAATTCTCAAAGATGGACTTGAGTGAAGTCTATGAAATTCAGCAGGAAGTCGTGTTCGAAATATGGATGAGGGAAAATGTTGTTTCCTATCAGGAAACAAAACAACAAAGAAAGGAGAAGACACACAAGGACCTCCTTAAGGAAAAAGAATGAGAACTTGAAGGGTGCAATGCCCTCCTTGCAAAGAAGGAACAAGAAATTGTGGCACATGAGAAAATCCACATCGCATTAGCCGATACCATCAAGAGCGCGTTCACATATTCCCCCCCTGAGGTGACACAAGAAGATGAGGACTCGATAGCTAAGGTTTCCAAGCTCACACAAATCATAGTCAAACTAAAGAAGAAATTTGAGGATCTTCAAGAGAGATAGGTACCAAGCACACCTTCTGAGGTTCTCGAGGAATGAAGAAGATAAACGTCTAAGGCTGTTGGCAAGATCAGAGAAGGAGAACTACTCTGTGAAAAGATAGTTGAATCCATCACTACAATCTGGGGATTGCTTCTAGAATATGAAACTGTAGAAAACATAAGGGAGAGCATGTGATGGGCAGATGAGAAAATCATCATTGTAAAGGCAGAAATGAAGAAACTGTCGCTTTAGGAAAAGGTTACTAATAACACGGAGATCAAGCGACTAGAGCAGAAAGTCCAGGATCTCCAAGATTAAGAGTGAATTAGGGAAGCAAAATTCGAGACACACCAATTAGAAGAAACCCAGATCATAGGCCTTCTTCAGCCTGTGCAGCAGAGAATTTAGCAAGTCGCGTAGTCATTAAAGGAAGGACCATCGAAACATATCAGTTTCGACTATGTAGAGAATTTGGATGCACAGGAAGAGGAAGTAGCAAGGGAAGTTGCTAAGGTGCAATAGATGGTGAAGGAGTTCTGAGACAAGGTTGGTACCACTATGTGGCTTGTTCCTACGCTAGAGGCATAGATTTTGCAAGGAAAGTAAAAGTTTTGCAGCAGTCTTTTTTCACGGATGAGTGCCTTTTCTCTTAGTGGCTCGGGATGAGCCACATGTGAGTGTTGGGGGCCTGTTGGGCCAGGAAAAGTGGACAATGAAAAGGCTGGCACACAAGTTAAGAAAGAAAAGAAAATTCAACAAGGTGTAGAGAATGTCACAAAGGAAGCACAGGAACCAACATGAAAGGATAGAGCATATGCAGGAAAGAGGAAAGGCAAGCTTGTAGGCGTACAAGTGGGTAATGGTTAGAAAGCAATAGGTGAAGATCATGGCTAGTGAAAGATGAAGTAAGCCCGCAGACAACACACATATGAAGGAATATTTTGTAACTCATGATGATAGTGCCTTGTGTCAGTTCCTGACAACCAGTAACCATTTTTTACGAATGATCATGACCTGTAACTAATGAGCAGTATGTAGTTGACCCCATGTGGTCCTGTAGAAGTTATAAATAGGAAGAACCCATTCTCTATAAGGGTTTGACATTGGTCACTATTGTTAGAGGACAATAGTTAAGGTCCATATTTTTTTTTTTGTTCTATTAAGGAAGAATAATAAGGCTATTGAGCCATGGATCTTCCAGTTGTGTGCGCAGACCACTAGTAGTAGAAGGAATCTGCAACTCAGTGCACAGATAATAAGTAGAAGAGTCGATCCAGGCTATGTGTGGATGAAGAGGAGTAGATAGAAGAATAAACCAGAGAGAATGAGAGTATAATATTGAGTCAAAAAGACATATTTTAATAACAGTCTATAGATCACAGACTGCAAGGTGCTATACACAATTTCTCATGCCATATGAAGAGCACCTTAGTGTTTTTTCCCAGATGGGTTTCCACATTATTTCCTATGTTGAATGAATGATTGTGTTAAATGTTTATGTGAATGTTGAAGTATTTTCTTACTGTATATTTATTAGTTATAGTTGAATGTATGCACTATCTTGTTGATCAATGAATGAATGAAATTTAAAAGCACTGTGAGAATGTTGTGTATAAATTCATGGTAAAATTCCTATGTAAAGCACAAGTCGCAGCTATCTGTTGGTACAAGAGATCACCTGTGTCACATGAGTTACACCAGTTGTTGAGATTAGGGACAGTTCCGTGTCACACGCACTAACATATAGTTGTGTCCAGTCACACTAGAATAGACTCCATCGTCTAGTTATGTTTGTCAAACGCCTTGGCTATGAGACAAGGGACTATAATTCCCTCGCCAACTACGGAAACATGGTTCTGGTAGTTACCCATTATATATCTCGGGTGAGACTATGCCTACCTCATAGGTGTTACTGACTAATATTGCTTTGTCAGGCCGATGTCTTGTGGTTTATTGTTGGTATTGTGGTGTTGTTGAACCGTGTGTCGAGACAAGAAGGTGATAGTGGCCAACATATATTCATTCTCCTTTTACTGCATCAGTAATATTGGACTCATTTTTTTATGATCTAAATGGAACAACAATTTTAACATGGTATTAGAGCCATTTCAAGCAAGCTTCATGTCTATCTATTCTCAATTGAACACTAGAAGCAGTTGGTTTCCACATAAGTCCCACAAAGGGTACCTTTCTTTCTATGAATTTATTCAGAGTGGCGATTTGGGCATGACGTACCCTGAGAAAGTGTTCATGTCGAGAGGGAAGGAATGATACTAACATAGTTAAAATATTTTTTGTTTTACAATGATATTTTCCAGGTTCTACTTCATATGGATTCGAGATTATCAGTTCCTATTCTTACTCCATCCACAAGATATTCAGAATGGAAGTTGAAGATGATTGCATCTCTAAAGAGAAAAGGTCTCTATGAGGTATCTATTGGAACTAGTAAAGAGTCTTATAAAAATGAGAATGACATTGTAATTATCTGAGATATACTCATTTGTTTCCTGTGGTTTGATTTGTTCAGTGTGTATCTTCATTCCTCTTTTACTGCATCAATAATATTGGACTCATTGCTTGATGATCTAAATGGAACAAAAAGTTTAGCATTGTATCAGAGCATAGGTCTCAGGTTCAATTCCCTCGAGTTATGCTAGAGGAGGGGTGTTGGAGGATTGGTATAACAACATGGTATAACCTCTGCACCTTTGGGAATTTCCTGGCGATAGGGCCATGTGTATCGGGTTTCAAATGTTCATTAACATCTTCAGGGTTTGGTGTAACGACAAACCTTACATGGTATCAAATCATAGGTCTCAGGTTCAATTCCATTGAGCTATGATGGAGGAGGGGTGTTTGATTATCGGTACAAAAACATGGTATAACCTCCACACCTTTGGGATTTTCCTGGTGATAGGGCCTTGTCCGCTAGGTTTCAAATGTTACGAGTTCTATATAGAGATGAGCATATGATCAAAAAGGTAGGTAGAGAAGTATTGAGACTGTGGAGAGAGAATTCTTGAGCTTCATAATCTGATATAGCTTCATAAATAAACAATAATTCACAAAATCTAATATCGGTAATCTCATAAGAGAAAACTAACATCAAATCCTTGACAACAAAATTGAAGGAGACTTGCGGTGCTTGATTTGTCACACCAAAATTGATGAAACAAAGTTACAAGAAATACTGTAAGTTCTTGAATCTTAAAACCTGCACCAAATATTATCCGATCAGAAAATAAATCAGATCCAAATAGGTTCATATCAGATCCAAAACTATTCTCCACCAAGATGGTAGATGCATAATTTTCTCCTTTTTCAAAATTCTGTTTTTTGGTGCATACGATCCTGTAGGAATTTACTGGAAGTTCTATATTAATGAGATTGAATGGATAATTCCTACAGTCTGATATTATTTCCAGAATAATCATGTTATTACTTATATGTATGCCAAAAACATCATCAGAGATAGAGAAATCAAATTCCTCTTCCTTTTGTGAAACAATCATCGGTAAACTATGCACAAAATTTAAAATAGAAGAATCACTGGAGAATTTTCATAAAGAATGGAAGGATAGTTTTTCTTCAATAATAGATATTCAAATAATCCATATGTGAATATGATATATCAGATATCTCATAAACTTCTGGAGCAACATGAGAAGGAGTCACTCCAAGGAGACTTTCTTCAATTCGAATTGACTATGTGGAAGATTCAACTTCTTCTTCATCTTGAGAAACTTCATCAGAGAGAGTATAGGCCAATACTTTTGAATAAAGAACCCTTGGGGTTCTGGGTGTGACCTCCAAATTACTATAATAATCCTCATTGTGCTTCTCAAAGGTTCTATCCAGTTCTGTTTAGAGATCCTTTGGGTATTGTGAAAAATCAATAAGGTAGCGCAAGATTGGAGACCTCCAAAATTCCATACATATTGTTCCAAAATATATATCACTATCATTTATCCATTCATTGTCATTAATATAGAACTTCCAGTAAATTCCTATAGGATTGCATGCACCAAAAATCAGAATTTTGGAGAAGGAGAAAATTGTGCATCTACCATCTCAGTGGAGCGCAGTTTTGGATCTGATATGAACATATTTGCATCGGATTTGTTTTCTGATATGATAATATTTGGTTCAGGTTTTAATATTCAAGAGCTTACAATATTGCTTGTAACTGGTTTCATCAATTTTTGTGTGACAAAGCAAGCACCGCAAGTCTTCTTCAATTTTGTTGTCAACGATTTGATGTTAGTTTGCTCTTATGAGATTACTAATATTAGATTTTGTGAATTATTGGTTATTTATGAATCTATATCAGATTATGGAGCTCAAGCATTTTGTCTCCATAGTCCCATGGATTCTCTACCTACTTTTTTTATTGCATTCTCATCTCCTCACAGAACTAGTAAAGTTGGAGACATTTTGCATCCACCTAGACACTTGCTCCTAACACTTGGGGCTGATTATTCCTCACATGGTTTGATGTTAAAGGTTGAAATATATCAATTTCTTGGGTGTTCCTCACATGGTTTGAATTATCAATCACCTTTTCTCTCTCATCAGTTCATTTCAACTGCTCTACATGGGTCAAGTTTTCATCATCCTGCTGTCTATGTTCCTGATTCAGTTGAGCACATTATTCTTCTTCCAAAGTGGAAGATTCCTACACACATAACCACTTTGTTTGGATTCAGAGTGTCACATGCACATATTCAGGATACTGATGCACATAAGAACCAAAATACTACATTACTACTACAAATTGCAGCAAAATATTTTGCAAGTTTTTCACTTGTATTTCCCGATTTTTGCTTATCTTGAGGGGGGGGGGTTTCCCATGAGGTTTTCCCCTATTTCGTTGGTTGTATTAAGAACATTTTTATCTTCTAGATTGTATATGGATGAATTATGGCCTTGTTTCAAAGGCCTAGAGTTGTCCAAGTTAGGATTTAGGGGGGGTGTTAGGATTTATAATCCTCCCTTGACCAAACTATAGATTAGATTATTTTAGCCTAACTCAGGAGTTTTATTTAATTAATTGGGTCCACTAGTACCATTGGGTCCAATTTTCCTAATGGGGCCACATGTACTAGTTACTAGAGAGTAGGGAACACTGCTACATACTAAATTCCACTTAGTGCACTTGCATGCATCAATTTAGGTGCTTCCTAGACCAATCCCTACATTTTAGGAGCCACTGGGAGTCCCAGCACCAACCTCCTTTAGCCAGTTGGAGTTGGAACTAGTTAAGCTTAGTTATTTTCCAGTTACATTCAGTTAGATCATAATTAGTTCAGTTAGCACCAATTATTCATGCCTGCATGCATGCGGATTAGGTTCCTTTGCTCACCTACCATTTCAGTTAGATTGAGTTAATTGTTTATTACAGATTCTATGAGTTGTTTAGACATATGGAGTTAACAATTTGGAATCCTATATTTATTAAGACATCCTGATTTAGCTAGTTATTTAGGTACAGACACATCCAGTTGGTATATTCAAATTCCTCCCTAATGAATTCAAATTATTTCTTATGTAACACTATTGTAACACTGGATTAATTAATGAACATGAAACTGTATATCTGAGCTATACTCATTTGTTTCCTATGTTGTTTGATTTTTTCAGTGTCTATCTTCATTCTCCTTTTACTGCAGCAATAATATTGGACTCATTGCTTGATGATCTAAATGGCGCAATGATTTTAATAGTCCCGTAGATAGGAAGAGCACCTAAATCGGATGTTATTTTCTAGGATCCACCATGATCTCATGGTTTAGAAAGAAACAATCCAATGTTTCTCTCAGCATATTTGAAGCAGAGTACATAGCATCTTTCTCCGCTAGTTGTGAATCCATATGGATTCGGAAGCTGATGCTAGGTCTATTTGACATGGATTTGGATACCACGGTGATTCTATATGACAAATAGAGCCGTATAAAGATGAGAGAGAATCATGTGTTCCATGATAAATCAAATCACAGAGAGATCCGATATTGTTTACATAAGGGATATGGTACAAAAGGGAGATATACAACTTTAGTATGTGAGTACCAATGAACAAGTTTCTAATGTAGTGACCAAGCCTCTATCTCAAGTAAAGTTTGAATACTTCTGTGACAAGATTGGTGTAGTCTGAAAATACTTTCCTCGCAAGGAGGAATAATGATGATGATACAAATATTCCTTACAAGAAGGAATGATGATGATAATAACCCTCCTCAAAAAAAGGGGAGAAGGTTGATGATATGAAACTCCCTAAAAAGGAGGAGTGGTGAGGAGACTTTTATTGATGATGGGATGGAAATGATGTTTCAATACCAAATAGTCCAAGTGTTCCTGCAAATTCTTATGAAGTCTGAAATTCACTTGTGGATGATATTATCCTCTTTTGAGGATGGTATTGTGGATGATAACACTCTCTTAATGAGAGTGGTCCTAGTTCTTACTAGTTGAGGATGGTCCTGTAGATGGTACTCTTGCATGGAGAGTGTTCCTACATTCATTTGTAGATGCCATAGAAAATAACACTTGCTTGGGAGTGGTCCCAAATTTAATAAGATGAGGATGGTCTATGATGAGTCTTTACGGATGACAGGTCTTGCATTTAGTTGCATAAAAGATCTTCATTCAGTTGCAAACGATACTCTCGCATTGAGAGTATGCCTACATTCACTTGTAGATGCCATAGAAAATAACAGTCGCATGGGATTGGTTCTATATTTGATAAGATGAGGATGGTCTACGATGAGTCCTTATGGATGACAGGTCCTACATTAAGTTGCAGATGATATTTGCATTCAGTTGCAAACGATACTCTCGCATGGAGAGTATGCCTACACCCACTTGTACATTCTGTAGAAAATAAAACTCACTTGGGAGTGGTCCTAGATATAACAAGATGAGGATGTTCTACGATGAGTCCTTGTAGATGACAGGTCCATATTCATTTGCAGATGAGACCTACATTCAGTTGTAGACAATGTGTTCCAGGATTCATTTGTAGACAATCCAATTGGTCAATACTATAAACCCTCCTCCTTAAACTGGGTAGGATGATGAGGATTGCATCTTCCTTGGAATTATGTCCTAAACTGATAGGGATTAATCACCTAGAAAGAGATCATGTGTACCACAAGTAGTTTTGTGGAAAAGGATTAAGAACATTGAAGTGCTACTGCAAAGGATTGAGAAGATCAAAGTTCTACTGTAAAGGATCGAGAATATCTAAGTGTTGTTGCAAAGGATAGAGAATACTGAGGTTCTGCTACAAATGATCGAGAAGATCGAAGTGTTGTTGAAAAGGATCAAGAAGTTCAAAGTGTTTATGCAAAGGTTCAAGTGATTGAGTGCTGGAAAATATGAAGACTTAGTGTTGTAGAAGATGATGTTCTAGTACTGATGATATTTAACATATTCCAATAACTGTTCTAGTTGTTGATTATTGTTGAAACTACTTATGACGGATAGATGTATTACCTTGATAGTGCTGAATATTCTATCCCATGTTACTCCTATAGTTGATGATGTTGTTGTCAGTATAATACCCTTCTTGTTAATGGGCAGTGTTTGAATATTGTAACTTCAAATAATATTATAAATGTATTTTACTGATGTAACCCAAGGGATATGTCTTATTCCTCTGTCAGGATGCCACTATTGTATTTGGTAATCATAGAGTCATGAGTTATAACCTCCATTGTAAGTCAGGCCAATAGTACCCCAATGAATATAATATAATATTGTTTTGAGTTTTCCTAGGTGAAGTCAACCCAGTCAGTTTAGTGGGGAATACTTGTTAGGGTAAAAGTTAAGTGACAGAAAGAGTATAAATAGAGGATTTGTGTTCCTCATTTGAACACACACACACACACACTTGTGTATACCGTAGAGGAGAGAGAGAGAGACATACTCACAAGGAGGAGGATCACCCATTTTTGGGTTTTATCTTGTACATCTATATAGATGATTTTTTGTTGGGTTTTCTTCCCCTTGAAGGTTTCCCAGGATAAATCTGTGTCTATCTTATGATTGTGTTTCTTTCAATGATTCAGCATATGATACTATTGTGAATTTGGATTAAACACTAATGATATCTAGCTAAGCATATGAAATATTAACAAGCCTAGAGCACCAGTAAAATACTACACTTTCTAGACATTCCACTATTATACAAATATGGGTCCATGTGTCCAAATGTGTGCAAATGTACCCACCACTCAGAAAATTGTGCTCACAAGAACTTTGAGAAAAATCTTGCTATCTAGGAAATTGGTATTTGTGTTCTCAACTTCTATGTGCCTGGAAGACAATATGTATTTACATAATATTAGACACTAAGGGGATCACCACCACACCTGATGCCACTGAATTTTACCACTTCCCCTCTATGAGATAAACCAGTGACAAAATATGTGTCCTCAGCAGTCAGTTCAAGTGTCTCTCCCTGAAGGTCAAACAAATCCTGCTCTGGATCCCATAATCGTAGTAATAACTCTGAAAGTTGAGCATGAGATCATATGATTGTACTATGAATAAAATTCAACAAGCCACACCTTTGGAGGACATTTAAATTCATTGGATCCCCTAACGCTTCCCTATCTAAGTATTCATGCTCTCTCTCCCTCCATTCTAGGACCATTGTGCCTAGAAAAATCAAGTTTTTTGTCCATTATATTAGTGAAAATGCCCTCTATGCATGACTCATGACTCTGTAGTGGTAACAGTTTTTGTCACTCATTGTTTCCCATTGCACACCTATAATTACATCCCAAAATCGTGAACTTGCAATGGGATACTCACGAGTCTCACGTGGTGCCCTTATAAACTTTCCAAAAGACCCTAAATTTGAATAAAAACTCAAAATTGAAAGCATGCAATGAAATATAAAGGAGAGATGATTTACTTGCAACTTGCAGTTTGAAAATTCGTCCACCGGTTTGAGCACACAGGTTGTTTGAATATCTAAGGTAAAACTTGCACTATTTGTGGTGAAAACCAAATGAATTTTTTTTGTTGTCTAATTTTTCACTATTTATAGTAAAAATTTTAAAAAAATTACCCAGATTAATATAGTTTTGGTTAGATTCTTTTTATTTGGACTAATGTTTATTGGTTTTTACCTACCTTTCCAGGTAATAAATGAATTCAAATATGTTGATGTATATGTAACTTCGGAATGTATTCTTCTATGTATCTTATATATTGTAACCCGATGTTTATTCCGGGATGTTTATATTATGTATTTGAGTCATGTTTTCATGCCCTGATGTTCCGATCGGGAGGATTAATAATGTAAACAAGTCTTGTCAAGTCATTGTTAAAGTCCCCACATTTTTGGGGCACTAGGGTTATTATACACTCATTGAGATGTAGGCTCTAGTAAGTAATTGTTAAGTTGGGCCGACATGACTGAGTGCACTTTAAGTGAATGGAAGAATATAAATAGAGAGGGAGAGTCTCTCTATTTATCACTTATGCAACACATCACTCACTCACTCAAGTGTGGCGCACTAGTGAGGAAGGAAATACACTGGGGCTAGATAAGAAGAAGACTATTGCTGTCGGGAGTACATCTTACTGTTTTCTAGTTTTACCATTTTGGTGCTGATTCTATCTGTAAGGAAGTTGCAAGGTTTTCTCCTTTATGGTTTCCCTGAGGAAAACTCATTGTGTCTCTTGTCTCTTGTGATGTGCTTATGTTTTATTGCTGTGCTTGTTATTCTCTCAGTGAAAAGATCCTAAGATCATAATCCTAACTTATATGATGAAAAACTAACATGGTATCAGAGCTAACCTGACAAGAAGACATTGTGCAGCTGCAGAAGCTAGGGCTTCTTAATTTTTGGGTCTCTCTCCATAATCCATCAGAAAAAGTATGCTAGGATGAGTCTCCATTGAAGGGTGCATCTTTCTGTCGAAGCGGAATTCGATTGCGAGCATTTTCAGTTTTCGATGCGGAAATTAGGGATTTCTACAGAAGAGGAATTTTTGAATGATACCAGCATAGGATTGTTCTCCTCATAAAAAATGAATTTTAGAAACCTGGATCAAGAAATTTGGTTGGGTTAAACTCCGGGAAAGTCAAACCCTCGTTTGACCTCGAGCTAGGAACACCCTAAATACTAAAACTGCTACGTTTTGGTACAGTCACTATATTCCAAGTTTGGAAAAGTCTCAGAAGCTGAAAATTACAGGGTCCAAATATAAAACCATAATGAACATTGTTTCCAAAAATCAGCCTCATATTCTCTGTATTCTGGGAGATATGATCCCTCCAAGTTAGGGTTCCAGCCTCTTCTAGAATTCATCCCTAAACAGGATACCTGGGGAGAATTTCAATATATTGGACTACAAAGATCCAAATGGAATTCCCCAAAATGTTCTAGAAATTGAACTAAATTTAATTTCGTTGTTCCAAATATCAGACTCAAAAGATGAACTAGTGACACATGGCATGCCGTACAATTTCACTATTTTGAACAGTCCTGTAATAGGGAACCTTGGGAAAAGGATCATAAATCCCAAATGGTGAAACCAATTCTGACAAAAAATATGGTGTTGGATCAGGGGCATGCAAGGTTACATCAGTACGAAATTTCAGACACATAGGAGCATTAATTTTGGAGATATCACATAAACAGTAACAGGAATTTCTACAGAAGAAATTGGAAAATTAGGGCTTCCTGTTCTGGGAGCTTCCCTCCACTGTTTTCAGAAAAGGAGTACATTGGACAGCTCCATTTGAATAGATCTATCTATCTATCCAATTAAATCTAGAATATTCCAAGTTTTTAAAATTAGGGTTTCTGTGACAAACCCTAGATCAGCCAACTACGGAACCAAGACGGACACCTCAAATCGGTAAGATCTAATCCTTTGCTATTTTAATTTGAGGTTCTCATTTCAAAGTGATCTATCACATCAGCTTGATGATAAGATTGTTTAAGTTGAAAAATTCCAAGCATGGAAGTATATGATCTCTCTGAATAAAATGAATTGGACACCTACATGAGTAGAGAGGTTCCATTTTCAGAGGGAGATGAGGCTAGAAGCCTTTCACAAGAAGAACTTGGTCAAGGCCAAGAAGATCATGGTTGATTCAGTCATGGATCAACTTGTACCACAAGTGTCTTCCCTAAAGACACCGATGAGGTTTGATTCCTTGAACAAGCTATTTGAAGGGAAGAACATATGTCAGAATATGACCTTAAGAAACCAGTTGAAGAATGTGAAGATACAAAATGTAAAGACCATGCAATCATACTTTACAAGGGTCTCTCAAATCAAAGAACAACTTGAAGCGGTAAGTGAAGAATGCAGAAGTGGTGATGGCCACCTTGAATGGCCTCCCAGGATCACGGGATTCATTCATGTGAGGAATGTGTGCCAGAAGGAAGTGATTAATTTCAGTAGACTCTGGGAAGAGAACTCACAAGAAGAAGAAGCTTGAGAAGAGAAGGTGGGAGCAATTGAAGATCAAGATCTCGCCATCTAAAGAAGATCCCTCAAGCAATGAGGAATATGAAGAACTCAAATCTTGAAGAACTTCTTATCCTCCTTATCATTTGGATAAGAAATGATGCTACCATGAATGAAGAAGATGATGAAGCTGAAGGATCAAGAAGCAGTCTACCCACGAAACAAATAAAGATAAGTATTCAATTGTCATTTCATGATATTGTTTTGTTATTCATTTGTTTATATTCAGTTAATGTATTATGCATTATAGAATGTTTTCATTAACGACAGTATACTACTAATATGCATGTGATGGGTAAGTAGCTCATGGTGCTATACAACTCTCCATTGCTACTCATCTAGAATGAAACCTCTTTGCTGACATATTGGATTAGTGCACAATCTCAATGTTGTCCTGGTAGAGATGGAAGGCATATAGAAAGTTTCAGTGAGATATGGATAAATGTTGTATTGGCTAAAGTAGTTGCATGATCATATATTTATGCATAAGAATTTTCCAGTATAAATGTTCCTTATGAAATGTTTCTAACCATACAAATGCATTTGACTTGTAGGAAAGATTGCATACATAATCTCCTACAAGCAAAGAAGAATGAAGACTTGTTCCGAAGAACAAGTGACGACATTTCAAAATGAAGAATAATATGACAAGTGCAGTGACATCATTTATGCAGAACCTTCTAGCCACCAAGAAGAAAGGGAAGACCAGTTAAGGAAGAATGATGTCAGGGCACAGTATCGAGATATGAAGAGAAGTTCATAGTTCCATCATGCAATATATGGAAACATCATGGGATACAAAGCAAGATTCGTAGCCCGAGGCTTCTCACAAAAAGAAGGCATAGACTACAAGAAACATTTACAGCTACTAGAAGTGAAGTCACATGACATGCATAATCATGTGTGCAAATGAAAGAAGGCCTTGTACGAGTTCAGAAGACACCCATGGGATAACACATACATGATGAGCTTGATGAATATCTTAACCTTTGCTACAAGGTTGATAGAGGATGACAATCTCACAGATGGGTGCAAGATGAAATTTTGAAGAAGTTCAAGATAGAGGATCTTAGTATCTAGTGATCCTAGATGGATACTACTTGTCACTCCAGTACAAAATGTTTCAGTGCATAGAGTACAGAAGACAGAGGGAGTATGATGCTCTGCTTCAGAGGGAGTGATTGCAGAAGATCTTGAGGTTCAACATGGTACAACAGGATGGGAAGATTACTGATGATTCTAGGCTTTACTGAGAGTAAAGTGGATTCCAACCTTTTCTTCAAGGTTGAAGGCGAAAGACCAGTGATGCTCCTATTATGTGTCGATGCATTACCTTCTAGGTATGGGGGTGTGCAAGAGTACAGATGGAATCTTCCTTGGACAAGGGAAGTATACAGTATAGATCTTGAATAGGTTCAGGATGATAGACTACATGACCACACCTATGGAATCGAACATGAAGCTATTAAGTGATGCTTCATCAGAGTCAGTTGATGCTATAGATTATTAGGTCATTGATGTACCTGATGAACATGAGACCAAACATTTGCTTTGCTATGAACACCTTGAGCCAGTACCTGATAGATCCAAGAAATGTTCACTTGATTGTTGCAAAGCATATTCTGAGGTACCTGAAGGGTACAATTGACTATGGGCTCAAGTACGATGCGAATCAAAAGATTAACCTAGAAGGTTATGTTGATTCAGATTGGGCTGGCAGTGCCATCGACAGGAAAATTACTTCAGGATGTTGCTTCAGTATGGCATCAGGTGTGATCTCTTGGTTTAGCAGGAAGCAATCGTGTGTGGCACTGAGTACAGCTAAAGCAGAGTATGTCATAGTTTGTTCAGCTAGTTGTGAGGCAGTATGGATGTGGAAGCCACTATCTGATATATTTGATCTCCAGTTGGATGCTACTTGTATACATTGTGACAACTAGAGTTGTGTGAAGTTGTCAGAGAATCCAGTGTTCCATGACAAGTCGAAGCATATCGAGATCAAGTATCACTATATCAGGGATATGGTGTAGAGAGGAGCAGTTAAGCTCCAGTATGTTGCGACGGAGGAACAAATAGCTAATGTATTGACAAAGCCATTGGCTAGGCTGAAGTTCGAGTACTTCAGGTAGAGACTTGGTGTTCTCCAAATCGAGGTTCCCTCCAAGAGAAAGTGATGATACCCATAGCCATTCTGACATGGTGAAATGATTGGTTCCTTCCATGGTCAGATATAAGGGCTGAGCCATTCTGTCATGGTGAGAGGATTGGTTCCTTCCATGTCAAATATGAGTGCTAACCATTCTGTCGAGTAGGACAGATGTAAGGGCAATTTCCATTCTAGGAATGGAGGCACCTAGTCAGTTACCAGGATCACTCAGTGTGGGACTGAGAGAGAGCCATTTTGACGAGCAGGTCAGATGTAAGGGCTGAGCCATTCTGTTCATGGCTAAAGGTTTAAGTTCCTCCCATGGCATATGTGAGTGCTGGCCATTCTATCGAGTAGGACAGATGTAAGGGCAACTTCCACTCTCCGGGAGAGTGGAGGCACCTGGTCCGTTACCAGGTAGCTCAGTCTAGGACTGGGGGCCATTCTGACAAGGGTGTAGGATTCAATTCCTACAAGGTCAGATGTGAGTGCATGCCCTTCTGACGAGTAGGTCAGATGTAAGTGCAGAAATATTCTATCACTATGACCAGGATGCGATTCTAGCCTGGATGAAAGTATGGAAATATTTCATCACTGTGAGTAGGATGTGTTCCTGCCTAGATAGAAGTCTTCCATCATTGTGAGCAGGATGGGATTCCATCCTGGATGAAAGTATGGAAATCTTTCATCACTGTGAGTAGGATGTGTTCCCTCCTAGATGGAAGTGTGCCTTTCTGACGAGTAGGTTAGATATAAGTGCAGATCCATTTCACAGATGGTAGTTGATGTGCCTACCATGCTGGTGAATGTGAGTGCTGGTCCTTTCTGATGTGATTGTAGTTTACTACATGATCAGATGTGAGTGCTAGGCATGCCTTTCTGACGAGCAGGTCAGATGTAAGTGCTCGGCGAAGACCTACCTGGTGGCTAGGCCTACAACCAACATGAAAAAGGGCTGGCTCTGTAGAACTTCCTATGACAAGATAGTACACACATGATGATGACCAGAGATGATCCAGATCGAGCTATGATCCAGATCCAGTTATGATGACTCCGAGAGATCCAGATCCAGCAGTGATGATCCAGATTAAGAGATGATCTAGATCTAGATCCAGATCGAGTGATGATCCAGATCCAGTCCAGAGATGATGATCCAGATCGAGTGATGATCCAGATCCAGTTATGATGTTCTATGATGCTCCAGAATGAGAGATGATCCAGATCCGAAGATGAAGATGACTTGAAGATGAAGATGACTTGAATACAAAGATGACTTGAAGACGAAGATGATCCAGTTGATCCAGAGAAGAAGTCCAGTGCTGAAAATTGTGTCGAAAGAATACCTTCCTAGTTGAGAGAGGGAGTGTTGATGTATATGTAACTTCGGAATGTATTCTTCTATGTATCTTATATATTGTAACCCAATTTTTATTCTAGGATGTTTCTATTATGTATTTGAGTCATGTTTTCATGCCCCGATGTTCCGATCGGGAGGATTAATAATGTAAACAAGTCTTGTCAAGTCATTGTTAAAGTCCCCATAATTTCAGGGCACTAGGGTTATTATACACTCATTGAGATGTAGGCTCTAGTAAGTAATTGTTAAGTTGGGCCGACATGATTGAGTGCACTTTAAGTGAACGGAAGAATATAAATAGAGAGTGAGAGTCTCTCTATTTATCACTCGTGCAACACATCACTCACTCACTCAAGTGTGGCGCACTAGTTAGGAAGGAAATACACTGGGGCTAGACAATAAGAAGACTACTGCTGTCGGGAGTACATCTTACTGTTTTCTAGTTTTACCATTTTGGTGCTGATTCTATCTCTGAGGAAATTATGGGGTTTTCTCCTTTATGGTTTCCCCGAGGAAAACTCTTTGTGTCTCTTGTCTCTTATGATGTGCTTATGTTTTATTGATGTGCTTGTTATTCTCTTAGTGAAAAGATCCTAAGATCATAATGCTAACTTATATGATGAAAGCCTAACAAGATAATATTTCCTCAGTATATAGGATAGGATTTGGTCCCTTTGCATCTTGCATCTATACCTTATCCCCTTTTAAACCTTAGGATCCCCTTTTTTATCCATGCATGATGATATGGAACCACTTTTTACCCTTCAAACATCATTGTTATTCCATGGTTAGAGCTTACCTCACATGGGTTACCCTATCTAGAACACTTATTGCTGATTCATGTACCCATGCCACATATTACAAGGTTACGAGAGCCTTCGTAGTTGTTTTTCATACAAAAATGAACCTCATATTGTAGATTTTTTCCAAAATAGCCTTGGTTATAAGGCTCCCGTCATATGGAGTTATATTCAAGCCCTAGTTGGACTCCTTAAACATGGCTAGATAGTCGAGTTACTTCTTCTTTAAGAATCGTAAAAGGAAATGAAGGATCATCCATAACGATATAAGTTTAACCCTTTTGCGAACCCTATGGATTACTTACGAGAAAGGAATACTCTGGTTCACAGTGACTAGAAGAGTATCTTCAGGTATAGGTTTATCTCTTTTGCAGGCCTAAAGGACTAAATTTATAGAAAATGAACATTTTTTTGCTTACTTTTATGTTTTTCATGCTCTGTATTAAACCATGAAAAAGATTAAAAGCATTCTTTATGCCATTGTCATGTTCATTATAAATTCGGTACAAATCATCGAGATTACTGTTGTTTTTCCCCTTCTTGTAAATAAATGGAACTTTTTGAGTGATCTTTTCTTCCTCCACACTCATTAAACTAAGGCTACATGCTTTCTTTTGAAGGAGTTTTGGTTTGGTGATATTTTACCCCTATTTTGGAGCTTTCCAACTAAGTAGAAAACATTTATACCTTAGTTCTTCAGAATCTAAGAGAGTTATCCTTTGAATTTTTTTATACTTTTTTGGGCTCATGAGAGTAAATTTATGAAAAGGAACCCCCTCTAGAGTCTTCATTGGAGTTTTCTTACTCTCAAAACTATGAAAACACCAACAAGCATTCACTAATTTTGGATCCTAAAATTCACAGGTCAGTGTCATATCAAGCACTATTCTTCTTTTCTTCAAGATTGATAAAAAAAGAAGAAATATTCGAGTTTAGTTTATTGTACTCATTAAAAATTAATAAGAAAGGAAGGAAGGATATACACTCTCTTGATTATAAATTATTGGCATCAAGTCATCCTTGAACAAAGCACTCATTTGAGTCTCCCAATAGTCAGGTTCTAGTTTTTCACTTATTAGTTTAAATAACACTTTAAGTCACTACCCTTCCAATTGTTCTGAATATATGGGGAATATCTACCGGTCTCCTACATGGAATATACATCTATTTGTTCCATTAAAAGTTTAAAGCTTCCTTGGGTCATATCTGTGTCGTGCTCACTGTTCAAGGATCTTTATCCTCTATCTATTTACCTTGACCCCTATCATTTTTATCTCTAAGATCATCCTATGTACATATTCCCTTATCTAGTATACTATTTACTCATGTGAATTTTTGAAGGATTCTTTTCCTTCCTCTTTACAAAATGGCTTCTGATGGGTACCTTATACAGAAGAAGACCTAGATTTTCTAAGATAGCACCTTAGGATAGACTTCCTATATTGGTGGAATCCTCTGCATCAGTTGTCAGTACAAATTTCTTACCGGTGTTCCGATGCTATCCTTCCATGTTCAACTTCAACTCATGTATTCACATGGTAGGATTCATACTAGTTTCTATGGATTTGGACAAAGAACTTGGGTTACAACCTATATAACCTAAGTTGCACAAGATTCTTCCATGCCTCATGAGACTATTCCCATCTATTGAAGATCTCTTATTGTAGTCATGTGGATATGATCCACCTTTTTAAAAAATACATGGACTCGTTTCCTGTAATATATGACGTATATATATCTTGTAAAGGAGGTAGTATTCCACATTATTTAACATGGCATCCTCAGTGATGATTTTGTAAATGACCTTGATTTGCTTGTTTCAGGTGTTTATCTTTGACCTTGATTCTGAGTCCTTCGAGTTAAAATTTTGTAATGTATCTTGGTCATCGTTATCCTCTAACCTCACACATTAGGGGGCATCTGTTATAACATGAAATGACACTTCTCCATGTGAGTAATGACTCCATATGTTTTGTTACACAAAAGGACAATATGGATTCAAGTGACCCTAAACTTATAGATGAATGAGATCCTTAATACAAAATCACTACTTCAACATTACCCTTTTTTGAAGATAAAATTATCTTGCACTCACGGGTTCTCTTATACCAACTCGTGTGTTACTCATGGGTGACCACATGCGCAACCCACGTGTCATCTCTAATAAGTTGTACTCAGGACTTCTCTTTAGGAAAATCACAATTCACTCATGATTTTCTCCACATAAACCCGTGAGATTCATTAAGAAGATTTAAAAAATAAAAAAACATGATTAATTTAGGGAACTTGGGACCAGTTTGGTAACCTCCCCAACTTCCCCAACCATCCTAAGTCTCGAATTCGTTCCCCCAAAACAAGTATAAAAAGAGGGGACAAATAAAGGATAGGGGAGGAAATTTTGAGAGCAAGTTTATTCTCAAGAATTCTATTGGAGAGAGGATCAAGGAGGACTTAAGTATTGGTGTGTAAAGAATCTTTTCTGAGATAGGGTTTTTTAATGTTTTCTAAACTTCATCAATAAAGAGTGCTTTCCTTCCATCATTTTCTTAATACATTATTTTATTGTTATGATTTATGATCTATTTTGTTATTTTTTTTCGAATGCAATTGCTATATGTTCATGTCTCTTTTATATAACAATAGAAGAAACAATGAGGGAATATAATTCTTTGTTCAAGGTGTTGAATATCAGAAAGAAATGAGCATTGGAGAGGAATATTTAAATCTTGGATCAACTGTCTGGAACAAGGTACATATCTCATTATCTCTTATTATTTGTTATATGTATCTAAACCCTAGTTTTATATAAGTCACACCTATAGTATGTTGGTGACCCTTTACCCTAAGTCATAAGGTAGATATTACCTAACAACAACGTTATCTCTCATTCTAGCGCAAGCAGAAGGGAAATTCCTACAATGATGTTTCATAGTGAAGGAAAGATAACATGTGTTAGATTTCCTTCTAGCAAAAGAACATGGGAGATTCTAACAACAACATTGAATATTGAATCAAACTTAACATGTGTTATATTTCCTAATAGTACAACTACATTCCCATAAAATACACTGCACCATGAAGGAAATATAACCTATGCTAGCTGTTACAACTGATTTTACCACACATGGTGGATCACACCTTTATGGCCTTCCCTGTCCCTTTGCGGACTCTTTAGATCCCATGGACCATTTTTGTACCTTTGATGTTGCCAATATCATCCCTAAAAACATGTCTTATTTGATATATGCGACTTTTAAACCTATTCTCACGTATATACGTGGATTTAACCCTTAAACCCACATACATCGGGATGTGTGCAAAAGGCCAAATAGTTTTGGAGTTTTCCTTGATGTGGATCCAAGTCACTTGTCTCTTAGCCTTCTATATGCCTTAATATCACTCAGATTCGACCTTCCATTACCCCATTGAAGAACTATACAAGGAACCCTTTGGATACATTGAAGAGGAGAGGAATTGAAGAGCAAGAAAACTATAGTCCATGATTGCCAGATTTTATACTTGAGTCTGCATCCCTTTGTCCCTTGGAGCACTTTGTGTTTTTCCCAAGATTTTCTTTTCTTGTGAGCTTGCTATCGAGAGATGGAGGATTGAAGTGGTGGAGGCCCAGGTGGAGGACTAAGATTCTTCAATTCGCAGACATGCCGATAGAGGTTGTCACTATTGTAATCTCTAATTTATATTAATAGAAATATCTTTTCCTGTCCAATAATGTGCATTTCATGGGGTCTTGGATTTTGGTCTTTCTCTTTGGTGACTTCTCTCTTGAATTATCTCTTGGTTAATTTCTAATTGGTTTATTCTTGGTAAATCTTTCTTGGAGAAACTTTGTTCTCTTGTGTTAGGGTTTTCTCTTCTGGATTTGGCTTTGACTCTTGTGGAAAAGAAGATTCATCATATACTTGGTTTTGTCTTGAGTTAGGGTTTTCCCTCACTTAGGGTTTGTTCTTATGGATTTGGCTTTGACTCTTATGGAAAAGAAGATTCTTCATATACTTGGTTTTGTCTTGAGTTAGGGTTTACCCTCACTTATAAGGTTTTGCTCTTGTGGATTTGGCTTTGAATATTGTGGAAAAGAAGATTCATCATATACTTGGTTTTGTCTTGAGTTAGGGTTTACTCTCACTTAGGGTTTGCTCTTGTGGATTTGGATTTGACTCTTGTGGAAAAGAAAATTTATTATATACTTGTTTTTGTATTAACTAGTTAGGGTTTACCCTCAGTTAGGGTTTGCTCTTGTGGATTTGGATTTGACTCTTGTGGAAAAGAAGATCCATCATGATATACTTGGTTTTGTCTTGAGTTAGGCCAGTTTACCCTCACTAATTAGGGTTTTCTAGGGATTTGGCTTTGACTATTCTAGAAAAGAAGATTCATCATATACTTGGTTTTGTCTTGAGTTAGGGTTTACCCTCACTTAGGGTTTTCTCTTATGGATTTGGCTTTAACTCTTGTGGAAAAGAAGATTCATCATATACTTGGTCTTGTCTTAAGTACATAGGGTTTACTCATGTGGATTTGGTTTTAACAATTGTGGAAAAGAAGATTCATCATATACTTGGTCTTGTCTTGAGTTAGGGTTTACTCGTGTGGATTTGGTTTTAACCATTGTGGAAAAGAAGACTCATTATATACTTGGTCTTGTAATCTTGAGTTAGGGTTGACTCATGTGGATTTGGTTCTAACCCTTGTGGAAAAGAAGACTCATCATATACTTGGGTTTGCTCGTACTTTGTTCTTAGGGTTTGAGTAATAAAATGACACGTAACAATAATGTTACAGGTCATCAAGATCCAAAACAAAATCGACAATTGCTTGCTAGGTTGTGGGATGGAGTGGAAAGAAGGGGTGATGGAAAATTTTATTGTCCTTGCAGTCAATGTAGGGGCTTTAATAAGAGAAGGTTATTGATCGCAACAGCTAAAAAACATTGTAGGGAACATGGACATGTTGAGGGGGGGCATGAATATCATCCATTGGTAAGTCAATGTAATTCATGATTATATATCATGCGGTCTTTATATTGAGAGTTTTTGTAATTGTATATTGTATCATTTTTATTTTTGTTACTTAATCGACATGAATAACGTTCTTTGTTTGATTTTTTAATTGTAATTATAAAGCAAGGGCCTCCTAGGGCTGTTCCGAACATGGAGAATGTGGTAATTGCCGAACAACTAGCGCAGGAGGAACGTCAATATGCAGGTCCTGCGAATACTGATCATGATCAAGTTAATGATGATATGGAATTAGACAATGATCATGACGATAACATAATTGAGGATGATGGTGCAAATACATTAATCAATGATGCATTTAATGTTAGAATGGACGATGATCAACATCATGCGCCACCAATTGATGACTTTGAAGATCTTCATGATTTACCTACACTTGAGAAGGCAGACGAACCGCTTTTTGAAGGATCCCGCATAAGTGTTCTCTCTACTGTGTTGCTGATAATGAACTTGAAGGTTATGAATGGTTTTTCAAACGCAGCCATCACGCTGGTGTTAAGGTATGTATGTGATTATATGTTTCATAAATCGCATATATATGATTTGATTTATGTTTCTATAATATTTGTATTGGTATACGTACTTCATCATAAAAATAATAAGGATGTATTTGTTGTCGTTAATATTATGCTCTTCAAATATTTATATTAACCATATTTTTTTAATTTGTTGTAACAGCTTGATAGGTGAATATTTTTTACCTCCATTAAAGAAATTACCTCGCACATACCGAGATTTAACTTCCATCATGAAATATGTTGGAATGGAGTATCAAGCAATTGATGCATGTCCTAATGATCATATTTTATATTATAATCAGTATGAGTTTGCAACAGAATGCCCTATATGTCATAGCAGTAGATACCGAACAGATCAAGTAACCAAAAAGGTGTCTCATAAGGTTCTTCGTTATATTCCCGTTATTCCACGCTTGCAACGACTGTTTAGGTGCAAAAACATAGCACAATTTATGGATTACCATGCACGAAATAGAAGTGGAGATGATATTCTTCGAATGCCCGCAGATGGTTCTGCATTTACAGACATGGAGGAAAAATGGCCACACTTTAAAGAAGAACCTCGTAATGCTAGACTTTCTTTGGCAGTGGATGGTGTCAATCCATTTGCAAAGATGAGATCTACTTACTCGGTCTAGCCTGTTTTTGTTATCAACAATAACATTCCTCCATGGATGTCAATAAAGAGGGAGCATATAATGTTGGCAATGATTGTTCTAGCTATAATTTGTACTTTAGAACAATGTTTTTTAATGCATTAGTATTTAATTTGTCATGAAGATCAATATTGTTGCATATTCATGTCATATATATATTTCATTTACTTATATGTATTGTATTTGTTGTTTTCTTTTAGGTAAGTATTTATTTATAGATATGAATGTAGATATCGAGCCTCTTGTTGATGAACTACTTAAGCTATGGAATGGTGTCACTATGTATGATGTCTTTAGACCAGTAGGGCAAAGGGAATTTCAAATCCATGCAATGCTTGCCTGGACAATTCACGATGCTCCAGGGCTAACACATTTTTGTGGTCTTCAAAAAAAGGGAAAATTTGCATGTCCAGTTTGTGGTCCCAAGATGAAATCTCGTCATTCAAAGATTTTTTCAAAGGAAGTGTTTGATGAGTATAGGCACTTCCTCTCTAAGAATCATAGGTATCGAACTATCGAAAAACATATTTTTAATGGGAAAGAGGAGACTGCATTAAACCACAAAGAATGACACCTCACATATGGAAGTTGCAATATAATAGAAATCGTCAAGGTATGATTCAATTTGTCTATCTTATATATTCATATTGATCATCTCTTATATGTACTTTTTAATGTTTTATTTTGGATTATATTAATTTTTTTACTGTAATATACGACATTTTAATATCTTTAACTTCTATATTGATTACTGATGGTCTGCATGAACATCATGAAGGTGTAAATGGGCTTCCACGAGGAATGAAAAGTTATCCCAAACAATTTAGTAGGTTTCCTTACTATGAGCACTTACTAGTTGTTCATTTGTTTGATACAATGCATATCGGAAAGAATGTAGCTGAAACACTATGGAGAATATTAGACGGAAGGAGTGACAAAGAAAAAATTGTCAAAATTTGCAATGACATTCATGAATCCAATCATGCAATGAAAGATATCATTGAACATAAAAACAACGATGGAGACCAAATTAATATAAGGTCACTTCCATGGTTATTGACTGAGCAACAAAGCAATGCGGTCAAAGAAGTGATACAAAAAATGAAATTTCCCACAGGATTTTGTTCGAACATAAAGAATATCTTAACAAGGAAAGGTGATTTTGGCGGGGTAAAATGCATGATTGGCATATCTTCATTAAGTTAATTATATTTCTGGTATACATATTGGTATATTACAATACTGCATGTTTTTGGTTTACTTTTTTGCTTAATTTTGAAAAATATATTGATGAGACATGTTCATTGTTACAGTATGTTCTACCTATATCTCTCCCAGACAACTTTGACAATAATGTCAAATAGGTCATTTATGATCTTGGAAAATACATGAGGTAATTAGAAACAATACTTTTCATGCATCATCATGTAATTTGTTTAATTTTTTGTATAACTTATATGAATTGACATTTGTTTTAGTCAATCATGTAGATTTGTACTACAATGTTAAATTTTCGTCATTAAATGATATCATTATTTTCTTGCTTTACATGTAGATGGTTGTCATCTAAAGAAATCCACAAAGAAGATATAAAGTATTGGAAGAGAGAAATTCCTCGTTTAATGTGTCAAATGCATAGATTTCTACCTTCGGCATTTTTCAATGCACAAGAACACTACCTCATACACCAAGTGGAGGAGATTGAATTGTGTGGACCTATACACGCAAGGTCCATGTGGATGGTTGAGAGGCACTTGAAATTTATGAAGGCTTTAGTTAGACAAAGAGCACATCCAGAGGGTTCTATGGTGGAGGGATATATGGTATTTCAAGCCATGGTGTATATTGTTGAATATCTTCCAGGTTTGACGTTTATTAAGACAGAATTAGATCGATGCATTGGTGATCCAAACTCCACTAAGAAATTAGAAGGAGAGTACCTGATGGGGAAAGGTAAATCAAGGAAGGTCAAAGGTAATTATTAAATGGTGTTATAGATTAATAGTAATGTTAATACATTTTAATAATATCATACATAATTATTTCATTTTTAATATTCATTAATGATATGCATCATTAATATTTATAATGTTACACTACGTTAAGTAATTATAAATTTTTGAGTTGATTTATGTAATTTTATTTTCATGCAGTTGGTCGCGAGTGGGATGCACTACATTTGTACGTCGCAGACAATATTGATTGGATGAAGGTATGGATTGAACGATGTAATCAGTCTGGTCGAGGACTATCATGGGAAGGTGTGGCTTCATTAGTTAAAGAAGCACATCGCAATGGAGATGGAAATCTAACAGAAAGGGAAATCGATTTAGCATATGGTTTAAAAGATAAACAGGTAAGCATGATATTATAAATATAAGCCATAATATTTTCAATTACATCGATATTCATGTTCATCTTGATGAATTTCATTTTATTTGCATACTTTAAGAACATAAAATACTTACTATCAATTGCAAGTAAAACACCACAAGGCTATGTGGTGCAACGGTCGTAAATATCGCATTAAAAAATTGGATGAAACAAAGAAAATATGTGATTCTAGGATAAGTGCAGTATTTGAGGTCACTAATGTTTCATTTAGAAGCGACAGACGTCCAGAATTGTCAAAAAATTGATATTATGGATATTTGGAAGATATCATTGACTGTGACTTTAAATCATTCAAAATAATTCTTTTTGTTGTGAAATGGTACAAGCTACGATTGAATTGATTTGATCTCGATAGAACTGTTATTGAACATGCTAATGGATTTACCATGGTCAAGACAAGGTCGCTTGAGTCACGAACGTCAGAGCCCTATGTTCTTCCAAGTCAATGTGAATAGGTATTTTACTCAAAAGTTCCTAGTAGACAGGGTTGGTCGCTTGTTATTAGACATGATCCAAGAGGAAGTCCGGTAAAGTATAATATTGTAGAGGAAGCTGAAGACGGTGTTGAAGAAGAAGGTGATCATGTAGAGGATCAACATGAGTTGGATGTTGATGATCATAATGTTACGCAGGAAGATGTTGAAGAGTTAGTTGAAGCAGATGATATTCTCAAAACAAAGAGAAGCTCATTAAGGTATTTTACTCATGTTGGTCAAAAACTTATGAGAAGAGGTGAGGGATTTGGTAGTGCTCATGAATAGCATGCATGCAATGTTGTAGTTAATATAATTCATTACCATGTTGTAGTTGTATTTGTTGTCGTCACTCATCACACTATACTATTTGTTCATGCCTTCCCATAACATTGGGTTGGGCTAGATTACACGGTATGTCATGGAATCTCTACTCATTTATTCCTTGCCAAATATTTTTCCTTTTACATGATTTAGGATTTGATTTTCCGATCACCTTGAACCGATAGCACTCCATCGTAATATTTCTCCCCTTCATGAGGTGTTTTGTTGACTAATGTGTGCTAGTGTTGGAAGGAATCTATAGAAAGAGCCTACTCCCTTCACATTCGTGGGACTGAATCATGAACTGAAACACATGGCGATGGGTTGGGAATTACCATCGACACTTCTTGAAATCCAAATACACTATCACTCCATCTATGGATATAATAAGTGTTGATAGGATTCCAATATAATCCGAGAGACGTATCCTCCATAGGATTGTTTTCCTTGGGACATAGGTAAATGAAATATTCATGTAGGACATGGATTATACCATGATTTTCAATGTTTAATTCTTGAATACCCTAGTAATCTCGTTAGGTGTTATTTCATGTTTTTCAATTGTTATATTCCTTTCCCCTTTAATAATAGAAAATAAAGAATTATCCTACTCCTTTTTTATTGGTGATATAATATAATTTCATATGATTATCTTCATGGACACCTCCATGCATCCAAATTTGTGCAAACCTAGAAAGACAAGTCAATCTCTCAAGTACCTTAAGATGTAGCTGATTTGGAGCAAGGAGATAACGCAATATATTCAATGATCCTCGTCTAGCTATCAATGTGAAATGAAAGAGAGGCATGCTATGAATTATTAAAGAAATGCACTTGAATTTGAAAAATGAAAGGTTTTCTTACAATGGAGATTCTACCTACATTTATATTGCTGAAAAGGCCTTTTGGCACTAACAAGGTATTTGGGTTTCAATTATTATATGGACACATAATTTGAAGTCTAGACGGAAAAGGAAAATGATCATTAACATAAAAAATGCTGAAAAATCCTTTAACAATATGTAGGCATACTATTTAAATTACAATTATTTTATGCTGAAAGTATTTGAATGTCAATCAATAAATTCACTTCAACATTCCAGATTCTTAATACGAAAACACCAATTCTATTAATGCATGGTGCCATGCATGCCTCATGGAAAAGGGTTGGCGATGATAATGATGATGATAATGACTATGATGACGAATATGACAATGACAGTGAGAATGATATGAATGACAATTATGATTATGACAATGCTGACAACGATGATGATGTCAATGATGACCATTATTAAGACCATAAGGGAAAGGGGGCAATGTTAGTAATGTCATGGAGAATGTTGATGACATAATTTGAAATATACCATTATTAAGACCAAATTTTATAAACTACAATAAAAATATCCTCTAGTTAAGATGTGAATGTGGATATATAGTTATATGGTTTCCAAACCTATTTGACCTATCCCACAATCAGAAGTTCAGGGGGGGGGAATTCCCATAAAAATAATCCAAAAGGGTTTATTATTGAAACATATTATAGTATGTCATATTTAAAGACAAAGGTGTCAATAGTGATTTCATTAGGTTCAATAGTACCGTGTAGTACACCTTTGGGATGAAATCTATTGACACCTTTAGTGGTACCATTCTTGCTACCAAAGTTATCTTTTTTACAACCATGAACATTGGTACAATTATTAGGCTAGTGGGTATCTATTGAAATATTCTTTGTAATCCTTATGCCAAAGTTGACAACCAACTAGGGTCAACTAGGCCAAACACAATTCAAAAAAGCTAGATTTAATTGTGACAAGGATGAAAGATCATACACAATATTAATACCATCAATAAAACCCTAACTAACAAAAAATTAGATGTCACCTAATTTGCAATATACAAAGTACAAAAGAGAAACCACCCATTTTCAATGTACATAGTAAAAAAGAGAATTTTCAATGTAAATAACACAGAAAGAGAAACAACTCATTTTTCAATGTATACAATATACAAATGACAGATTATTTTTATTTTAGATGGATAATTTTTTATCGTCACATATTTCTATAGACATGGATATATAAGCCTCGTATTGATACATAATGTCAATACACTACCATGAATTAACAAAATCTCTATGAGTTGAAGTGACCATCAACGATATTCCTTTGTACCCTCCATTGTTCAAAATTTGAGTTGAAGATCCCACCACTCAAAATATTGTGATACTTTGTGTACAAATCATGATCTCTGAGGAAGTTGTTCTTTAACACATACTCGATGTTCCCAAACTTGTAGGAGATAACCTAGTCAAGGTTGTTTCACCATGGATCCTTGAACATGAATGTCCCTCCACTTTCTATTAATAAATCCAATACTTAATCTTATAAATAATGGGGTTTTAATATTAAATATGACAATATACCGACCAAAGACCATGTTACAAATCCTTTTGAGTACCTTTATAACTAAATATTTAAATACACTAGAGAGAAAACTACCACAATACCCATCTTCAACCCATGTAAAATCTATCCCAACAAAAGTATCAACATCCACAACTCAGTTACAAATCTAATTCTTGTCATTCTCCTTGGTTTGAAAAGTTGAAAAATTGAATGTACCATGGATACTTTTTATATTTGATGATATAAAGGACATTTTTTCGCGGTTAAAATAAAAAAAATTATGCTCATAAACAATTAAAAACCACCTAAACAACACACCAAACTTTGCAATACAATTCCCCGCTGGTGGTCCTATATATGGTCCAGGTTCCAATTTGTATTGCCTTTCAGTGCCCGATTCCGATGGTTTTTATAGTTCACAGGACTTCGACCTTATAATTTCCTTGCTGTCCTAGATTCTGAGTCCATTGATGATCCTGTGGTTGATTTGTTCGTTTCTTGTTCCGATTCTGATTACTGTACAGATCCATTTTCCCCTTAGTTCGATAAATCTCCATCAATCCTATTTCTATCCCAAGTTCCTTTCCATATTGTTCCATCCATTGACCATTCTGTGGAGTCATTGAGTAATCCCTAGGGGGGGGGGGGGAGGCTCGGTGTGTCCAGTTCCTATTCTATTTTGAGGACTGATCATTTGACCGAGTTGGACGAGGGTAAATTGTTTATCCCTAAATTGAGGATACTTTTTTAGGGCAGGATTTTCCTCATCTTCAATAGGTAGGATAGAGGTGGCTAGAGCTTGGGTAGGGGTTTAAGAAGCAAAGTAGGTCGAAGGAGCAGTCCACCATTTTGATTTGGAGCAGTATGCCATTTCGTCGATTTGGAGAAGTCCACCATTTTGATTTAGAGAAGATTCAGTCCGCTACCATTCCATTCCAAATGTCTTCAGTAAGTGACATTGAGCTATTTTGATTTGGTTCTGCTCTCATTTACACATCTTCCATGTGTTCATATAAGGATAAAAAATCATCAACAGAATCAACCAGAAACCTTTAAATAGTCTCACCACCATAGGCCCTTACCCTTTTGTAAGAAGAGAAGCCTTATTCTTCTTTTCCCATAAACCTTCCTTTACCCTTTTGTTGGTGACCAGGAGTTCTTATCCTGCGTGAATAAATATTGTACTAGTAATCCACTTGTATTCCAAGTATAGGTGTTAAAAATAACAACCATTAGGTAAGTGATACATTCTATACAATAGTTCAGTTTCTTACAGTAAGCTCTATCATACCAGGAAACAGTGGTAACCAAATCTATTAACACTCAAGATGTATAAGTAATATGCAACTACTAATTCCATGGAAGCTAATATTATCTTAATAAGGCAAGTAGTCTGTTGGGACGGAGTAATGATTGAACGTAGTATATAGATTTTACATATATGAACTGAATAGAACATTCATCTACAACATGTAGCAAAACATCCTCCATGTGTCATAGAAACTGTATGAAAAGTTATGCATAAAAATCCATGCTTGTGGGATTCAAAGCCCATTTTTATGTGCATAAAAAACCCTAATAATGTGTGTGTAAATGTGCTTATGGATTAGAGAAGTGATGAATCCCTCCAAGAGATGTATTTTTCTCCTAGTTCATGTTGAAAATGTATGGGTCGGCCTTATGTGTTCTAAGAAACCTCCAAGAGAGGGTATAAATAAACCATCAAAGCACCTCATTTCATAATAAAATCATCAAGTCTATTCTAGTGAAAATCTTGTTGAGAAAAGGAGCATGTGAAAGAAGTTATTTTCTTGGGTTTTATGGTTTTACTGTCTCTCTTCAAACTTTCTATGTTTGGTTAGGGTTTCTCTACAAGGGGACCTGCTTTTGGTATTAGGGTTTTGGCATGGTTTGGGGGTAAAGTACCAAAGCTTTGGATTAGTTATTGCGCTATGGGATGAGGATAATGCTTTTGTAAAAACATTCTTAAGAAGACCTGCATGCTTTATGTTGAGATGAAAAATCAATCCTCTTATTGAGCTAGGGTCTCCCTATAAGGAAACCTCTTTTGTATCAGGGTTTTTTGCATTATCTCTTGGGTAAAGTTCAAACATTTATGCATGATAGAATGCGCCATAAGGAGAGGATCACAATGATTCCAAAAGGTTTAATAAAGGATCTATATTTTATCTGCTAGCTGATTTTTCTATGCGCTTGTTGAATTAGGGTTTTTCCCTATAAGTGAGGTTGTTTTACATGAAGTTTTTGGGCATGATTTCAGGGGAAGAGTTGCTGATCAGTTACAATTTGAATCAGATAGATACATATGCAGATACTTCGAGAGTGGTACATATAACATTTCACAAAACCTATAATCTTTATGTTATCAATTTCGCAATACGTTTTCCATTAATTTTTTAAAAAATATGTTTTTAAATAAGATTTTCCCCGTGTATTGGTTTCAGTTCAAAATTAGTGTTTTTAATTACTTTTGTTGCAGTCAGCTGATCGGGGCAAGTCCCTAATGGAGCCTGAGAGGCCGACACCCCCCTACAGGAGACAGGTATATATACCACATTTTTACTTACCTGCTTCTTTAGAAAGTACATTTGTTTAATTATGATATCAACGTGGTCAATATTTAAATATGTTTTTAAATAATATTTTCCCCGTGTATTGGTTTCAGTTCGAAATTAATGTTTTTAATTACTTTGTTACAGTCAGCTGATCGGGGCAAGTCCCCAATGGAGCCTGAGAGGCCGACACCCCCCTACAGGCAACAGGTATATATACCACATTTTTACTTACCTGATTCTTTAGAAAGTACATTTGTTTAATTATGATATCAATGTGGTCAATATTTTGTTTGTAGGTTGAGGGTCGAGGCAAGAGCTCCATGATAGATGATATGTCGACAGATGTTAGCACGCCATGCTCATCGGGTCATGAGCATGTATATAGCACGTTGTGAATTTTAGAAACTGTATTTATACATATTTATGTTATCGAATTATATTAATGATTTCAAATTGATATTAATGTTTTCTATTTTTATTTCGGATGATACTTATCTATATACGGATCCGAAGGATATGGATTTGGGGCACATTCTTGATGATGTTGACCTCAAGAATTCAAAGAATACCTGGGATGTAGTCACCAAAAAGAAAAAAGAAAATTAAATCAGGAGGTCATCAATCTGCTTATATCGGATCCGCAAATGACGCAGGATGAGACTCAAGCAAAGATAGATTGTGTGTTGCTTAAAATAAAGCTCTTGGATGTAAGCTGCAAACTCTTTAATTATAATTCTATTCCAAATGCAATTTTTTTTCCTATTCGTATATGAGTAACTAAAATATTATTTGTTTCTATAGGAATATTTTTCCCCAGTGAGAGGCATGCTGATACCATTGAGCATGACACCCCCTTCGCCACTGATCATGTATGATTTTCGTTTGGCCAGTCGGAAACACAAAATGAGACACCCCAGATGGAACATGAGAGTGCCGACGAGGATTAGGGGCATGAGAGTGCCGGCAAGGATTAGGGGCTGGTACATGGAGAAGAGCATGACTTTGATGCTTTCGTCCCAGCATTTCTTGGATATTTCTGTGTCACTAGCACGGGAACATTTGAGACTACTTTTTTGGTGGACGAAGATCTCATTCCCTACAAGATGGAGAAGATTCCAGGTACTATTTACAAAATTTTTTAACTATATATTATAATTTTATTGGAATGTAATTATGCATCATTCTTTATACACTAATTAACACATACTCGTTTTTGTAGGAAATGATGTATTTTATAAACATCTTAATGATTGGTCTTTAGAGCTGTTTGGGCCCACTATCCACACATGGTGGAACCGACAGAGTAAAGTTTTGAAAGATGAGCTTATTGCTCGCTTGGTTGGGTTTTTTGGTGCCGAAACCTTCAACCGAAAAAAGGTTCTTGAAAAAGCTGGCCAACATTTACATTATGTACGGGAGGGATATCGGAACAACTTAGCAATTAATACAAAGTATGAGTGCCCTCCAATGATTCTAACAAGGGAGTGGAAAGGCTTGCTGGATTATGCAAGGGAGAAAGTTGTGAAAATAGTGGGCAAGCCAGTACCCGAGTCAGCTAGAAGGTATGCAATACTTTCGGCAATGCAATTATATGTTTATTACACTTTATTTTCCATTTTTTTGCAATGTTTAACGTATTTAAAATTACTTTTATATGCTACCAGATACGTCGAAGGCCACCCAAGCAAGAATAGAAGAACATGGGCAACACAAGCTTGGCCCTGGTGGATATTCCAACCTGCAAGCACGAATCATAAGTATGATCAATAATTATTTTATTGTATAGAAATTATAGATTGCATTTAAAATTGTTTTCATGATTATATAACAACAACAATGATGATCTACTTGAAAATTACAGGCTCAAAGATTCCACAATTTGCCAATGGAGGAAGACATCAGGATCAGCTACCAACGCAGTTTTTTAGGTGTTGTTGAACATCAATTGAAGCAGCTGTGGTAGCCAAGCAAAGTCTTCCAGTGATCCATCATGTGAACAGGTAACTACAATAAACAAATTCTATTTAAGATTGATTCATTGTGTTTTATATTCATTAATAAACTAGTACATAAAATATTGAGTCTCTTTGTGTTAAGCCGCACAACGAAAGTAGAGAAAATGCGGAGGATGGAGGAGAAAGAGATATTGGAGTTCATGTTTATCAAAATCGAGGTAATAAATATTCCTATGTTAAAAAAAACTAGTATGGATTAAATTCTCAAATATTAAATTGAAAATACTATATTGTCGTAAGTGTTGATGTTTTAATGCAGAGGGTCTTCATGTGCAACTTGAGGCAGCATCAGAAGATCAAACACATGAAATTCATGTCACCCATGAGTTGCCAGGTACAAAGAACTGCTCTAATGTTTTTTTATTAATGAAGGACTTACAATGATAATAATAAAAACATGTCAAGTAATTAATATTTCTTCATTTTTCCAGTACATCCTGGCACCTTACAGCAGCCACATACACGTCGTGAGAACATGCCCCATCGATAAACACGATCACAGGCAGCTACAGAGGGCATTGGAAACAAAAAACAATTGGTAGAATAGGATGGCACACTTAGAGAATATGTGGAGAGAAAAAAGCGCCAAAAAAAGTAGTGATTGTAATAAGTACACTATTACATTATTTTTTTATGCATTGTCCTCGGATATTATTTTTGTTATTATGGAGTAATGTCTTGAACTATTTATTTTTTTCTATGTATGAATGAATGAATGAGTTAATTAATGAATGCTATAAACTAATTAATGATCGAATGCACGTAATTCCTTTAAGACAAGAAACTCACGATGTTCGCACAAAATATCATTTATTTCCAAGCACGTGCATTGGGTGTGGGGAATTGAGAGTGATGTGAGGGGGGGGGAGGGGCCATATGAGCTTCCACCTTCATGTGGTTGGCCCTATTTAGTAGATATTATTAAACTATTCTCGAAACAGAGAGGAGCTCAATAAGGTAAAATGCATGCATTATTACAATGTTTCTTTCTTATGACCAGATACGTTGTTTCTTTCTTCCAGCTAACTATAAACATGCATTTTCTTTATACTGCAGAGTGAGAATCTTGATGGGCTGGAGATTTTTGGTTTGGAAGATCTTCAAAGTATACATGTTGAGGCATTGACCAAGCTTTTCCAAGCTAAGGTATTTGTATCCAGTTAAGATTAAGTGGGAAAGGTACGTAGCTATCCCTTCCATTATAGAGGCTATATTCTTGGAGTTACATCTTAGGTTGTAAGTTTTTATATGAGTTAATTAGGTGTTTCTGTTAGCTTCAATTTTTCTCACCTATTATGAATTGCTTGTTTAATATCATGGAACCGGTAAGTATGTTAATTCATGTGTGTTATTTTAATTGTCTGCTTTGTATTTCCTCCTTATGGGGATCATTGTAACGTTAAATCACTAGCATCTCCAACCATCCATTATATCATCATCTTCCAAACATCGATCATCTCCACTCCTAAAATATGAGTTTTCATTGTCATTTCATTGCTGGTTGAAGGCGTGTAAATTTGAGTTTGAAGGCTGATCATTTGAAGAAGCATAACATTTGCAAGCAATCGATGGGATGAATTTTAAATAAGGATTTTATTAAACTCATCCCAAATGGTAGTGACCTAGATCTAATTACAAGCTAGAGGCCCATCACATGTGGTAATGTCTCATATACAATTCTTGTAAAGGCTCTTGCTCTCATGATTAAACATATTCTCCGTAATATTGTTCGTCCAAAACAAGCTGGTTCATTAAAGAGAGTTTCATTTTATCACTCATTTCTTTTTAGCTCTTATATTCTTAATTCCAGCAATAAATTTTCTGACATTACTTTCGATACTGGGATGTGCAGGTGGCATTTTTGCATGCCTAAGATTCTTGAAGGTTCTATAACGATTTTATCAGATGCAGGGCTTGGGATGGCCATGTTTAGTCTAGGTGAGTTAGTTTTAGACTACAGCCTAATCTCTCTATTTTTTATTCTGAAAGATAAAACTTTTTGTTGATCATTGGAATCCCTGAGCCAAGAATACTTGTTTTCACTAGTATTTACCAATTGATATCTTCTTGACATTTTCCTCTCAAGAAAATTGCTCTCTAAAAAATTGAAGAATTGCTAAGACTGCAGATAATTTATGGAAAAAATAATATTGTACAGAATATTGAAAAGAATTTCATGCATATGTATTGTTATTGTTTCTTATAGTTATTCTTGTGATAATAGGCAATCGATGTATCATGTATTCCTATGCTGTTAACAGAAATAAGTAAACTTGCTACAAGGTTCCATTACCGTCTCATTATTCTCTAAACAGTTTATAACCTAGATATTTTATCTTGCATAAATAGAGACTGACCAATGATTTAACCCCAATTCCAGAAGATATTGCAGGCATTGGCCAATGGCTATAAGGACTATAGAAATAACATTAGGAGTGAAACTGTGTTTCTAGCTATTAGAATTCTGAATATTCTCAATTTTTTTTTTTAGCAAAACATGCAGAGCTTACTGCAAATGATTCACATAAATTTTTGGATGACAGGCTTATTCATGGCTCTTCAAACAAGACTTATTGCATGTGGGAAATCAAATGCAATATTTGGAATGGTTCTTCGATTCCTTACTGGACCGGTAGTTATGGCAGTTGCTTCAATTGCAGTTGGTCTTCGAGGCCGCATTTTGCATATTGCAATTGTGCAGGTGAGCTCTTTTGTTTTTCATTTGATAATGCCTATGTTTTCTTCGATAATGGCTGTCAGCAGACAATGCACAAGTAACAGATCAGACAGGTTCACTTAAGGAGCTTTTGTAGAACTGTATATAGTATATACTATATACTGCATTTCAGGAATCTAGTTTGACCTATATAAATCCTCAAATGTGCAACGTACAGCCACAATGTTTTGTATAACTATATATACTATATTTAGAAAATCTTCTGACCTATATAAATCCTCCGAGGGGCAATATGTCACTATCAGAATACCAACCATATTTTCCCCTTCAGAGAAATATATACTTGATTCTCTAGATCTGGAGAGATCGCAAACTTTAACAGCAGCCCGTCATAATGCTATCACAATTCTCATTCTCTCCTCTTAGAATCATCAGGCAACTGAAACCCCATGAATCCAAGTAAATTTGATGCAGGACCTGGCAGGCCTTGTTGTGAAGAGAACGAGTCCAGGAGACTTTGAACAAGGTTAACATCAATATCAACAGGTCTCAAATCTTCATCCTCAGTCCTTTAACATATGATTGTGCCTGCACATACAAATTGAAGCTATTGATTTGTCAATATGATGAATGCAAGGAGAGGAACGAAATTTTGAAAATAATAGAATAAATAATTTAATTATAATGTAATCTATATTTTTTATATACTCCAGACAGTTTTAGATAAACAGAAGTAATAAAAATATTTAACTTGACACTTGCTGGTATAAAAGGTGCCAGCTTAAAGCATAACACAACCTAGAACATAACAAATTTTGCACTCAACTATTGAGAACTGGCCATAGTATTCGTTAAAAATACTATTTTTACTTATATACTGCAATATTGAGTACATAATGAGCTTGGGTGGCACTTTGCTTGCCTCGAAGATGATATAGGATGTATTCTGCAACCAAGACAACTAGAGTGCGCTCTGTAACCGTAGGACATGACTCATATGCCCTTAAATGTAACAGAGGAATCTAAATAACTTTATGATGATAATGATTCCTTAGAAGAGAGGACATATCTATAACGTATGAAGTGTTATAAAAAATACCTGAAGACGTGACTCTAAAAGACATGTGACTATTGTCTTCTAATGAGCCTGTAATTAATAAAAAAATTATAAGCATAAGAAGTGACTTGTACATGACTGCCTTTATAGACCATAACTTCCTTTATATTTAACAAAATAATAACATATTATATATTATCAGCATCAACTCAGGATGAACTTTACAATGGTAACATCAATAATATGGCCTTGGATATCCAACCAGATAAATTAAGGGAGGAAAAAAAACTCCTATACAGGGTATAAGGTGTTTCCTAGAGGCACAACAGTGGAGAGCCTGGACCAAAAGTCAATAAAGAATCAAAACTCTCTCAACTTGCCATCCATTAGTGTGTAAAGCATGGACCTAAAGTTGCTTCAGAATTTGTTAATTTTTGTTGAAGATGATAGAAGTTGGCAGGCCAAAGTGCACCTAGGGATGAGTTAATTCTCGAAGGCATTATAGATATTTCTCAAAGAGCAGAGTCAGGAACTGGATTCTACATCGACTCAAAAATTATGGTAACACTAATTGCCAAAAACACACTCAGACTATGTGACAATTTGAAACATCTCCCAAAAAGTGGATCACACATAGCCCCCTAAGTCATAGAGACCTTTTTACTACAAAGAATAAGTCTGGTAATACTAATTGCATAAAGCATTGAACTGACAATTTGATTCATCTCCCAAAAGGTGGATCGCCCAAATCCTCGTTAAGTCATATAAAGACCCTTTTACTAGAAAAAACAAATTTATTCTCTACATCGTGTGGGAAATCCAAGATTAATATAGTTGAGAACTTGAGTGAAATCCATCTAGTAAAGCAAGATGTACTACCATTACTTGGTGAAAGAAGGCTGGCAAATAGGAATTCAGCCCATTTTCTTATGAAGATACTTTATTCAAATATCCCCTCCCTTCTACTTGTATAATATCCATCAAGTTCAAAGAAACATTAGATCATTTACTGGAAATGGAGATTAAATAAATAACGTTAAAGATGCCAGCAAAGAGGCTTAAAAGGAAGAAACTACAGGAGGCACCTTATTCTTATCCCTAGCTGAGAAAATATCTTCTGCACGAACAAAAAAAATTGTTAAAGAAGTTTTCTTTAGTTCATCCTTCAACGCATCTGAATAAGCATCCATAAAAGTGTTACTAGGTTCTTCAGCCCCTTTTGTAGCAACGGGCCAACTGTTATCACTGTCCATCTCATCTACAAATAATACCAAAGCCAAAATAAATTAGTACAAGAAAACATCAAATCTAGATCACTAGTGTTCATGGTAAACCAATGTAACACCCAAAGAATGTAATGGTTGAGGGAAATCCACAAAAACCCAAGATGTGGTTACAGATAAGCCAAAGAAAACCTAAGAGTGAAAAGTTTTTTATTCCAAAATTACTGTTGAACTATGTATAAGAAAAAAAATTCTAGAGACTGTCATAAATCCATTCTTAATTGCCTTCATTGTCATGGACTATCATAAATCCATTCTTAATTGCCTTCACTCCTCCCATAGTTTCCTATCAAATTCCTTCATTAAAAGAAGCCTTGAACCCGTCATAAAACTTGCCAAAGAGGACTGTCATGCCCAACCAATAACCAAGTTGTTCTGACAGTAATTTCACAAACATTTTTACTTTGAGGAATTTAGGAAGGAAATTGGAACTTTCTTATAATCTCTTTGTCAAAAATATAAGCATATGGACACCATCATTTCTTGACTGAAAGGTACTATTGCTGCTGTTACAATACAATTTACTTGGGCTGGAAATAGTTGTCTTGACATTAGTGTGAAATCATTTTCACTTTGCAAAAACAAAAGTAACTTGGAAGTTGCCTATGTCATTGAAGTGTTTATTCACATACATTTGGCCATTGCATTTGATTGTTTTTCAAGATATAATTTTGATTGACTGGAAATAGCTTTCATGACATGTCTTGTTACTTGGAAGATTGAGTTTTGCAATTTTGAAGTAAATTGAAGATACAAATTGATACAGTTGTATCATTTCATTTGGGATATGATGGATATCAACCACCTCTGACAGTCCTATGGAGCAAATTTGCAATTTTCATTTGCCTCATTTCTATTTCGAAGTTGCACTTTGTTGACTTCATCATATGGATGGAAATTTGATATAATGATATATTTGTTAGTGGTTGTCATTCTCTCATTTTCTAAAGTTCCACTGATTTATCATAAATCATTCATTTCTATCTACGCTTAACATAGGTGCTCATATTACCTTTCTATAAATGGAAAGTCTGATAATAATTGTTTTTGGGCTTACTTGAAACATTTGCATTTATTCTGACTTGAAAAAATAACGAGCTTTGAACAACCATACTCATTCAAACATACTACTCTTGGAAGAGCTATAATTAGAGGAAATTTCAACTCAAAATGGGCCTCCTAAAATGAACTAATAAAAAAAATAGTTAAAATAATAAAATAATATTTATTAAGTTTGGAGGAAGAAAAGAAAAAAACTACTTTTTTGTTTGTATTTTTGACATATCTCCGTGTGTTTTTACTCAAATTTCGATCGGGAGATCTCGTTGGATGCGGAATTAAATTATGCATCCAACGAGTACCCACTCGGCATACTTTTGACGGACCCCGATACCCCAAAAACAAGAAATACCTGAAAAAAATGGAATGATGACATCATCATTTCATTTTTTCAGGTATTTCTTGTTTTTGGGGTAGCGGGGTCCGTCAGAAGTATGCCGAGTGGGTACTCGTTGGATGCATAATTTAATTCCGCATCCAACGAGCTCTCCCGATCGAAATTTGAGTAAAAACACACAGAGATATGTCAAAAATACAAACAAAAAAAGTAGTTTTTTTTATGATACCTATCCCCAAATTTATATTAAAAAAGTGTTTAAGACCTATACGGCATTTCAAATTTAAAGCAATTTCATTGGCTAACACATGATGATATGGAATTTGAATAAAATTTAAAAGGCCCATTTTGAGTTGAAATTTCCTCTAATGATATTTGATACATGACTTAATTGAGCATATCAAAACTTGAAGCAAGTCTTTGTCATCCAAATCATATATATATTTCTTGCACACATACATTTGGTCAAAGCTATTAATAATTTGTCATTTTATCTCACGATTGTTACTTCAGGCATAGCTTACTAATATTTGTTTCTAGGTACTTTGTTAGCAACATTCGCTTTATTGTAGTAATTTCACAATCTATACAAACATCAAGGTGTGTCTCCAGTAATCTAGCATTTGTATTTTTTTTTTTTAAACACTTATAGCCGTCGGTTAAGGGACAGCCTGTAGGTGTTTTTTTTTTTTTTAAGTTCAATACCGTCTATTAACCGACGTTTAAGTTTTCATAATCCATCGGTTAAGAGACGGGTTTCTTTGGTGAACCGATGGCCATGCTGTAGAAGCGACGACCTGTAAGTGTAGGTTTTTTTTTTTAAATTCTCCATCGTCGCTTAACCGATGCTTAAGTTTTCATTATCGTCATTTAAGCGACACATGTTTAAAGTTTAAATGATAAATAATATGAATTAGATTTCGGATAACCGACGATTTACATTTAACCAACGGTAATTAACCGACGCTTAACCGACACTCACGTTTTCCTTATCGTCATTTAAGCAACGTGTGTTTAAAGTTTAAATGATAAATAATATGAATTAGATGTCGGATAACCGACGATTTACATTTAACCGACGATAATTAACCGACGCTTACGTTTTCATTATTGTCATTTAAGCGATGCGTGTTTAAAGTTTGAATGATAAATAATATGAATTAGATGTCAGATAACCGACGATTTACATTTAACTGACGGTAAACAGATCTGTCCCTTAACCGACGGATTTGAAAGGTGTCGAATAACCGACGACAATCCACCGACGCTTAAAAAAAATCATAGTGTCGTACATGCGACAGGAAAGTGTCGACAATCCGACAATACGGCCGTCGGATTTTGGATCGAAATGTAGTAGTGACATTATATAGGTGTATGCTATGTGCACACTAGTTTTCCTAGGGTTTGTGTAATTAGATAGAGTCTTTTTAATTTTTTGAGTCATTGTGGATTCGGGTACAACACTTTGCCGTTCTCACCGTTTAGCAGGACTTCTACCTTCCATGTCTCCTCTTCCTTTGGGAGAGATAAATAAACTATCCAGGCGGACTACTTATCACATTGATTCACACATGATGGGAGATCATGAGGATGATATTCCTGAGATGTACTCTCCACCTCAAGAGGTTGGGGAGGATGATCCTACTCCTGTATATGAACCTTCACATTTCAGATACGATCCCTCATGCACAGGTCATCGGTATTAGTTTTCAGGCAATGAGACTGACCATGAACCCACAAGCACTAGTCATGTTAGTTATGGCATGCATAATATCCTTGCACATGATCTGGCCCATCATGCTGAGTCATAAATTGAACCTAGCACTACACCTAGGGGCATTCCCATTTCTTTCCGTACAGAGAGATTTGGGAGCACTAATCACATTGCACCTTCCATCTCGACAGTTGAAGCTACCTCACATGTTCATCCTTGGCCTAATGTTAGTAGTCATATGTGGATACCGGAACTGATACGAGTGATGATAGGTAATACCACTTATATCCCTTCACATGTCCCTTTGTCCTCTATTCTTACTCCTTCAAAAGAATTTTCAACAACCCTTCCTCCCCCTCATTCACGTGGTCCTTCAGGTCGAAACATTGCTACTAGTCATGTTCATACTGCGACTACTCGTATAATAGTTTCTCAGAGTCAAGCATCTCCTATTGTTTCAAGAGCTCATATTCCTATTTCTAGATCATCTTATGGTCCATCACATGGCATTCCCCATATACCTAGTTATGGAGCCTCTCATGGGATATCCCATGGGACATCTTATGAAACTTCTCATGCACCATCTTATGGACCACAATATGGATAGATCTATCAACCTTATGGGTACAAGTATCAACAACCCACTTACTCCTCTAATTATGGCTTTATAGCGCCACCTAATCAAGGTTCACCACATCATAACACTTCCATGCATCCCTATATGGGTCAAATGAGAGGAGGATATTATGGCCAAGGCCATGGTATTTACAGTAGTCAGCCTTATATGAACCAAAACCATTAGGGAGCGTGGCATAGACCGGCTCAACCTAGGCTCCCTTTCCTTACAAGGTTAAATTTACCTGACTTATCGAGAATAATGAACGATCTGGTATCTTATGACCTGTCTTGGCCAACTGTCCCTACCAAGCTTCCCTTAGACATTCCCAAAATTGAGGGAAAACCAGGAGAAGATCCTAGTGAACATGTCACTACCTTTCACCTTTGGTTCTCTTCCAACTCTCTACACAATGAGTCTATCTGTTTGAGGCTATTTCAATGCACCCTCATAGGGCTTGCAGCGAAATGGTACATAGAGTTACCAAAGGGGGCATTCGTTTTATTCGATGACCTTGCTATGACTTTCTTCAACCACTTCTAGCTACCAGTGCATTACAACATTGGTACAGAAATATTGTTGACATTTCGGTAAGAAAAAGCCACACATATATCGGACCATATCTAAGAGTGGCGTAGATGAAAGAGGTTGATTAAAGCTTTCATACCACCAGAGTTTCTCCTTGATTGGTTTCTTAAATCGTTGTGACCTTATATCACCAAGGATGTTTCTACACCCGGATTCCAGAACGAGGAACAAGAAAATTTTAGGGAACAGGAACTCGATTTGATTTATGCTCAATCCAGGCTATTATATGAGATCATACCTAACACTCTGCATTCTAGTTTCGATCCCAAGATCAAACCCAGACCACATGCCGATGGCATTGTGGGATGTACAAGTGCCAAACCTGTGGACTCGATTACAAAACAAGTGAGTCAATTGTCTATTAACCAATCTGCGTCAGGACAAGCTACAGCTTTGTCTCAACCCACCCAAATGGCAAGTGTACTTTTCGTGCAATCATCGGACCAGAAGGGAAACCAGCAGCCTGAAAGGAATAAGAAAAAGGGTAAAAACATTCCTAAGGGTGGGAACAAGAACAAAAGTGCCAATTTTAATGACAAGAATGGACGTAATGCTGGGGGGAACAAGCAGTCTAAACATAAGGTTAAGTTTCCTTGTAAGTTATGTAAGGATGATCACCTCACTCACCTATGCCCTCATATGGAAGACACCTCAAGGTTCATAGCACAGGGCCCAGTTTTTCTAACCAATCCTTTACCCCATAATCAAAATATGAACTCAAGGACCCATGTCCTCATTATGCTTCAGGTGGAGATCAAGATCTTCTAGAATCTAGTACTGGTCATGGTTGCATCAACATGGTGCATGCTACTAAGGTTGTGACTCATGTGAAATACTATGGTTCATTGCAACCAGACCTTAGGAAAGAACCTCCTATGACTGAGAGTCCTTTGCGTATTGAAAATCCTATGGATAAACCTGAGAGTGTAGCTTGCATTCCTAAGGGAGTATTAAAGGATTCAGGTCACAATCCTAATTCCTGAACCACCCAAAACTATTCTATTGTCAAGGATTTGGGCCACACTCCTTGTGCAATGTTTGCGCTTGAAGTTCTTCAGAGTTTTCCATCGCAAAGGAAAGTTTTGCTTTCTGCTCTTAGGGTGAATTATGATAACTCTTCTTTCGTCATCAAATTTGAAACCATGGGACTACAACCTTGCTTTCCTTACTATGTGTCTCTCTTGATTCATGTGGAATGTCTTAACATGACTGTCAAATCCACTATGATTTACGAAGGCGCTGTTGCTTCTATGATGACTTTGTCGTATTGGAAGTTTTTGGGTTCTCCCAAGTTGTCTAAATCCTCTACCATGTTGGCTGCCTTTGATGGTAGATCATTTCAGCTGCACAGAATTATTCCTCTCTTAAGGTCCTTTTGGGAGGGAAGACTATCGCGATCGAGGTCGAGGTCGTTGATGCGCTCCTTGGTTACAATATTTTACAGGGTCAGAATTGGATGTATAGTATGCAAGCCATAGCCTCTTCTCTATTTTGAGTTGTATTCTTTTCGTTTAATTGGAATATTGTTACGATTGATCAAACATCATTCAAAAATCCAAGTGTTTGTGTATCGTCAGGAGCTTCGATCATGATTATCGACCACTCTTAGCCGACAACTGGGATTGTGGGTGTAAGTATGTATCCATCCCTTATGGGGAGATTTAGTTGTCTTGCACCCATCCTTAGGATTGGATCTAGTTTTGATGGGGCTTTGTCTTCATTGAACTCGATGTCTTTTCACACTTCCCATATGGAATATCCTCGGATTCTTCCTACACCAATTCCTTCGAAATGGATGTGCCATTTCCTGCAGCTATGATTGCATATCAAGCAAATCTTGATTGTGTTTAGAAGCCTAGTCCTTCCTCTTCATGAATAAAGGAGGGGGAACCGTATGTATTGCCTACATGGGAAGTTGAGTCTTCTCATGCACATGACTGCCTTGATAGTGTTTTTTCATCAGATGAAGCTATTGTTGAGGCCATGTCTAGAGTTGAGCCACCTTGGGAAGAGTTACATCATAGATCTTATTTTCTTCCTAAGCTTGACCATTTAGAGCATGAGGACTTTAGGGAGATTCTTAGCTAGAATATTGGTAGTCTCGTGGTTCCATTAAGCTCTCCTAGTCAGATGGCTGATGGGAACATGGCGAATATATCACCTACAATTCCTAACAATATCTCTCGCGATCCTGTCAAGATTGAGAATGTCTATATTGGGGCAGAATGTTCCCATACTAAGATTCTAGAGTATACCGAGTTGTTCAAATAATTTTGTGATATCTTTTCTTGGTCATACAAGGAAATTCCAGGTATCAAACCTCGCATTGTCGAACATGAAATTAAGACTTATCCCAATGCCAAACCTGTTCGATAACTGTTGCATGCGGTGAATCCTAGAAAAGCACCCACGATTAAGGCTGAGATAGAAAAGTTGTTGAAATCCAGATTTATCTACCCCATTCCCTTGATGGAGTGGGTTTCAAACCCCATTTTGGTCGATAAGAAATAGAGAGCGATCCGTATATGTACTGATTTCTGTGATTTAAATCATGCATGTCCTAATGATAATTTTTCGACACCATTTATTGACCATATTTTGGATGAGTGTGCGGGAAGCGAGGTATTTTCCTTCATGGATGGCTTTTCTGGATATAATGAGATTCAAAGTAAACCCGAATATCAACACAAAACTGCATTTATTTGTCCTTGGGGTATGTTTGCATATCGTAAGATGCCTTTCGGTCTTAAAAATGCTGGAGCCACATTTCAGCGGGCTATGACCTTGATTTTTCATGATCTCAAATCAATTATTGAAGTATTTTTGGATGACCTAGCTACTCATTCTCGGCTGAGAGTGCATCATTCCTACCATTTGAGATTAGTATTTGAAAGGTGTCGCCACTGCCAGGTTAGGTTAAATCCTCATAAGTGCATCTTTTGCATGAAGTCAGGTCGCTTGCTAGGATTCATTGTTTCCAAGGAGGGTATAAGAGTCGATCCATTAAAGGTTGAGGCAATAATTCAATTGTCTCCCTCGACAAATATTAGACATTGTCAATGCTTGCAAGGCATGGAAAACTTCTTACGGATATTCGTGGTTAACTTTGCCAATTTGACTAAAGGATTTATGCATCTTTTGAAGAAGGACACTACCTTTTGTTGGGATGACAGAGCCCATGAGTCCTTTGATGCTCTTAAGCAAGCCTTAGCATTAGCCCCCGTGCTTAGTCCACCCAACTATAGCTGTGAATTTTTTATTTATGTGGTAGTGTCAATGGAGACGATTGGTGTCATTTTGGTTCAGGACGATGAGGAGCTCCATGAGCATGTCATGTACTATTTGAGCCGGAACCTTATAGATACAGAAATATGTTATTCCCATGTGGAGAAACTTGCCTTAGCTACTGTTCATGTGGTTTAGAGATTGAGACACTCCATTCTCCTTCGCTAGACCTTGGTGGTAGCTCATGTCAATCCATTTCAGTTCGTTCTCACTAGAAGGATGATCGATGGAAAGTATAATAAGTGGATTGTTATTTTACAAGAATTCGATCTCAAATTTGTTTCGGCAAAATCGAAGAAATTGTTAATTTTTGCGGAGCTCATTTGTCCATGAGCATATCTTCCTTATCTCAACTTTGGATCCATTGTATGGGGATATTATAGTATATTTACAAACATCGAAGGTCCCTACTCACCTTTCACGGGATGAGCAATGACAATTCCATCACGTATCTAAGAACTACTTTATAGTGGATAACACTTTGTACTGCCGTGGGGTAGATTTTATTTTACGTCATTGTTTAACCCATGAAAAGGCTGAGGTTGTGCTGAATGATTGCCATGGAGGGGAATGTGGTGTTCATTTATCTGGGCTTTCTACAACCCAAAAAATATTGAGAGCAGGATATTTTTGGCTGTCGATCTTTAAAGATTGTGTTAATGCGGTCAAGAAGTGTCACCCTTGCTAGGTGTTTGCAATATGCACTCACATCCTACCCCCTTACATCCAATTATCACCATCAGTCCCTTCACTAAGTGGGGGCTTGACTTCATGGATTGCAACCTAGCTTCAGCTGGGGGGCATCATCATATTATAGTGGCTGTTGATTATTTCGCAAAATGGGCTGAGGCTATGCCCATGATTAAATCCAATGGTGAGATAGCCACACATTTCGTATTCAACCAAATTATTACTCGGTTTGATATTCTGAAGGAGCTTGTCACTGACCATGGTAGGAACTTTCAGAATCGAAGGATGGAAGAGTTGGCCTCAAAGCTAGGGTATAAGCAGGAGCATTCCTCTTCTTATTACCCTCAAGCGAATGGACAGGTTGAAGCAGTGAACAAATCACTTAAGTCCATTCTCCAATGAACCATTGTACAAAGGAAAACAAATTGGTATACCATGTTGTATCCTGCTCTGTGGGAATATAGGACCGGGGTTAAGACTACCACCTGTTTTTCTCCATATCAAATTGTACATGGCATGGAGTATGTCTTGCCGGTTGAATGTGAAATCCATTCATTGAAACCAGCTATAGAGCTTTTACCAGACACTTCCGCATTGGAGGAACATTTGGTCCACTTAGAGCAGCTTAATGAGCAATGCTGAGATGCTTTAGTGGCTCTAGAGGTGAATAAATGTCGCGTTAAGGTCTAGTATGATAATTCTGTCCATTCGAGGAGGTTTAGTGAAGGAGATTTGGTCCTTTTATGGGATCAAGGTAAAGAACCCTTGGGGGAAGGGAAGTTAATCCCATGTGGCATGGTCCTTATGTGGTCAAACATGTGTTAGAGAAGGGTGCTTATGAGCTAGTAGATTATGAAGGGATAGCCTTGGAAGATCCTAGAAATGGGCTCTATCTTAAAAAATACTATGCATGATATTCAGCCAGGGGTGATTATTGTATATTATTGTACAGGTTTTTGCATAGTTACGTTTTCTTATAGTGATCAGGTTTGTTGATTAGCTTTCGTTTCTTACAAAAGATGTCGATGGAGTCTTCCATTTACATAGGATTCACTGATGGTGCTAGCTACCACACTCAACACTCAGCCTCTACTGCTTGGGTGATTTATACTCCTACGGGTCAGGTATTGTCTTCAAAAGGTGTATGTTTAGGGCCCTCTTTGAACAATGTTGTTGATTATAGTGCCATTATTGAGCTATGACAAGATGCCATTTTGTATGGTGTTTTCTCTCTTGAGGTACGTCTTGATTCGCAGTTAGTAGTGTCACAATTTAATGGCTTGTATCGGATTAGGGATCCGACATTATTACAAATATTCTTACGTGTGAAATTGCTAGAATGACAATTTGAGAGCATAACATACATACATGTTTCAAGAATTTATAATCAAGTTGCTGACTCATATGCTAACTATGTATTAGATTGGCATTTGTTTCATAGACCATAAGCACATTACAAACATACATTTTTACACTCATGTAAATAAATAAAATTGATCATCATAAAAAAAATTTCATTAAACATCCAAAATGTGACATCATAATACATAAGTGTCATAATACAAAAATGGGGCTTTCGAGCCACCAAAATATAATACACGATGGTACAAAAATGAATCACTCTCAGGTCTCTAATCCTATGGAGGAGGAGGGGGGTTCTAATTGTGGTAGCACACCATGGCTCTAGCTAGTCGTCGGAGTAACCGAACCCATGCTCGTGGTACCCCAACCACCTAACGCTGCATGGCCTCATGCAAGTCCTCAACTTGCACCATGGGTACCTGGTGTGTCAATCATACAAATTTTGTGTGGATGCTTTGGAGCATGTGCTTTGCATCCACACCCATGATATCATCTCCTCTTCCCCTCCATTTATGACGAGGGAAGCCATCAGGCCACCATGGTCCAACATCTGCATACATATGACAGATTATCACTATGTGTCATCAAGAAAAAATATGTCTTTTGGGTCAAATATATCAAAAAACACAAAAAAATTTATAAGTCAAAAACTTAAACAAAGGGTTTGGGATTCGTTACCAATGTCACCATATGTTGATCCTGGTGGTAGGGGCATGTCAGGATCTCCTCGAAAATCTATCCCTGCATAAGGGTAATCATCGATGGCAATAATCTACCACCACCACCATGGAAAGAAGTCATCTGGGTAGGGTTTGGACACCCTACCTCCACCTATTCTGCGCATAGCATCTGCCCAACATTGTTGGGCCAGATATCGAACCCCATGAGGAGGAACGCCAACTCTAGGGCTTAGCCCCAGAACATGCTCAATATACTGTTGAAACCAAAGTTTTGTACCATACCCATCTTGTAGTAATTGAGTTACTGCTTCATGTTACTCAACATCGCAGTACTCCAATCATGGACTATGGGTCTCATGCACTCCATGGCATAGAACATCAATGGCCATGAGGCCTGGTGGAGTGATGCTAGCCCAGCTATCTTGTCAAGTTCCAGTAGTATCACCTTCAGGCCTAGTACCTGGATGGAGTTTATCAGGATCTGACTCCCAACCTTTTCCATGTCCAGAAAATAGTATACTGCATTATACTCATCAATGTTGAGGACACCTATGGGCCCGTGAGAACGTAGGTTCACCACCCCTCCTCGTCGGAACAAACCTGTAATGAAATATATGTCCTCCACCTCTATAGTGAGGGAAATACCATTGATATGGAAAGACTCTGAGTCTGGATCCCAGTAGTCTACTAGCATCTGCAGGAGTCTTGGTTTGGCCCTCAGGCTTCCAAGACACAAAAACTTGTATAGCCCACATGCATGTAGAGCTTGTTGAGCCTTCAAATCACCCCGTACAACCTCTTCTACATCTCCATGTTCCCTCTCCCTCCATTCTAGGACCATCCTGCACATTAAAAATAAGTTTTGGTCATTATATACCTTAAAAAACCATGTGTGCAGCTACATATGTGACTGTTTGCAAAACAACCGTGTATGTACACGGGTTTGGGAGGTTTTTTCGCATATAGCCAGCCCTATACGTGAAAAAAGCCCCGATTTTCATGTGGGCTTAAAAGACTAATCTTCACTGGCCTAAAAGTAAAAAATTGACCATGGAAATGAATAAAATTTACATGAAAATGGAAGAGGAGGACATTACTAGTTACCTGGAACAAGCGGTGTCGAATTTCACTAGACGAATCTCCCGTAGTTCGTATTTGAAGTTCTGAGCTCAAAAGGGGTAAAAATTTCATATGATATGTAATGTTTGAATTTTTTACTATTTATAGGAAATGTTTTACTCCATTTCTATAGTTTTGAACTGTTTTTGACTATTTTAGACAGTTTTGGACTAATCTGATGATGTAGGAGACCATTTTGGAGCATTGTTTTGACCATTATTTTGACCCATTCGTGTTGGTTTCAGGTCTTATGTCTAAATTGGCATATAGGTTAGATGTCACATCCGTTTGCATTTTGCATGCCCTTATGACCATTTCATAATAACCTTAGGTATGAACCCATTCTATCTTGTTACGGAACCTTCTTGTTGTTTCAAAAGTGACATGATGTGAGTGGTAGAGATGGACCATACATGGGTGCCCTGGTTAGCTCCTTTGTTGCATTTGGTGCCCATGCTGACATTTTTTTTTCTTTAGGGTGTGGGATTCCTTTGTATAGTATCGCCATGTCTTTGCACAAGAGCCTCATAATCCTCTTGATCTTTTTGTTTGCCTTTGTCCCCAGGACTCCCTTATGTCAAGTTGTAATTGCATTATCATGAGTTTTTCCTACCTCATTGGGCCTTCTACCGACTTCCTTGACTTTGATTATCAACCATATAGCCCGATCTTGTCTCATGTCTAGCCATGCAGATCCATTTTATATATCTTTTGCAGCTTGATTCCCCATTTTTACGGGAGGGGACTTGCCCCTAAGTGTTGTTATCCTACACATGTGTCCTTGCATTAAGCATAGGTATGCTCTGCTGCTTGGAACTAGTTTGTTTTCCCATTGACACTTGTCTCCACCTAGTCTATAACTATAAAGCACTTTTATTCTTTTTCAGGCTTTTCAAAATATTTGAAAATTTCCAAAAAATAAAAAAACCAAAAATTCAGACAAGAAAAGATGTTATCTTTGGCAGCAGTCGAGTCATGTTTCCTTCGAACAGAGAACTGTATATCATATCCGTTGGTTGGGTTAATAGTTTGACTTTAGGATCCATACTTGTTTCTATGAGTTTATCTCCACCGACTGGTTAAAATTCCAGTCCCTATGGATCATTTGTCGATGCCTCCTATGATGCAGAGATGTTCCCATTTTTTATATCGAGTCTATGCTGCCTGCATTAAGTTACCACTCCCCTTTATGCTCTTGTTCGAAGGAAGTTGAAACCTGAGTCAGCCATTCCTCAGTTCTCTTGAATTTGCATGTCGACCATTCCTAGTACTGATATTGGTTTGTGCACATTATGATTGAGTCCTTCCACATTATATAGCTTTGCTGAGTACCTCATGTTGGATGATGGGGGATGCCTTAATGCCCTCCTTTCAGCAGATTTCATCCCATTGACTTCAGATCATTTATTCCGGGATAAGAGTCTAGAGTCATTTTTGAGTGCCTTAAGACTTGTAGTCATCAGTGGCAGGTTCTCTCACCATCGACATTTTGGGAATACATCAATGTCCCTTGATCGATGGATCCTTTCAAGTGTTTGACCTTGTTGTAAAGGAAAGTGTCCTATGGCTAGGGTTTAAGAGGCCATCAATGTACTGGGATTGAAAGAGAGATGCACAATGTTCAGCAAGCATATATAAGCAAGTTTCAGAGATAAGAAAGGTCCACACCTGATTAACTGAAGGATGGTCCAATCTTTCTCTTCAATACTCTTCTTGCTTCTCTCACTCCAAGAGACCTGCAAAATGAATTATACCTTCCTCAAACCATTATGACCACATATAAAACAATGATAATCAAATAAACATGAACTAATGATTTGAATAACATCATCATATGATCATAAATAGAAATCCAATCACACATTGAACAATGATTTGGGGAAGAAGAAGGAAATCACATCTTTATTAATCTTGAAAACAAGTACAAGTATACCTTCTCTTCAAGTTCAGCACCTCACGAAACCTTGATCCGGTTTTGCTGCTTCTCTTCTCCAAAGAACTCAGCCTCCAAGCTCTGCAACACAAGGGGATGACCGCTAGGGAAAAGGTGTGGGAAAAGAGAGCTTCAAATCCTCCAGCATAACAATGAAAAAATTAAATTCCCCTCTCATGGAAATCCCTACCTCTATTTATATGCTTAAGGAAGAGTTAGGGGTGAAGACAAAGTAGTTACAACTGAAGGAGTCAGTTGCATAACTACCCAAACTACCCGAAATTCAAAAGACGTGTTTTTTGACATTTTTAAAAGGCATACGTGGGTTGCATAACTGGATAGTCACATACACGAAAAGTATATGCAGGTTTCTAGTACAGAAATTCTCATTTAAAAGCATACATGGGTTGCATAATTGACAATTCGCGTGTCATACGCGGGTTTCCTTAAGAGCAAGTCCCGTATAGACAAACAAAACTCATTTTTGAGGTCTTTATAGGCATTTTCAGACTTTGGTGTCTTCTAGAAAGTTTTAGCTAAGAGAGATACCTTTCCAACGATGTAGAGATGAGGTTAAATAGAGTTACAAAACTCAAGATATAGGTCCTCCAAGTTAGGTGTTTTTTCAGTGACTTTCATGAAGTGTCGTCATGGAAGTGTCAACATGCGACGGAATCATGGGAAAGTTGTCATAGGTAGAGAAGTGTCATTTTGAGCTATAAAAAATTCCCCCTAATGTGTGAGGTTAGAGGGGAAGATGATAGCTGAAATACATTATAAAGGAAACAGCGGAGTATGGAGAGAGCAGAGAATCCAAGATCGAAAGGCTCAAACAAAGGTACCTGTAAGAGAGATAAATGTCATAAAAACTGATCTCTAGGACATACAAGTCCATGTACAAAACATTGCCATAAAGATACAGGCGGATCCAACATATGTATAACTGATGAAACTATCATGGTCGCTCAATATGCAAAAAGATGCCATATCAAATCTAAAGGAGCCATGGCCACAAATGAACAAGGTGGATCCATGCTCAACAATCGATCATAGCCACAAAAATACAAGGTGGATCTATGTTTCAGAAAAATGTCATATAAAATAAAACAAGGTCTTGCGCAACTCAGGCAATAGCAAAATGACGATGCTACTGTCAGCCCAAGGTCTTCAATCCAAACCGCCCAAAAAAGGTACGAATCCTAACCATGCGAATAAAAGGAGTTGAAGTCAAACATGGAGGAAACTATTTGATTACCAGTCAATAATGAGAACTGTTAACAAACGCGAGGGAAACCACCATTAATAAAAATGGTCCCCAAGGTACCTAGTACATTCTAACAAGTGTGATTACAAGGACTTGAAGTCGAACACTTGAAGAATCCATTGAGTAGGAGACATTAAGGTATTCCCACTACCCAATAGCGAGGGAAATTGCCAGTGATGACAACAATCCCCAAGGTACTATCATAAAACTCTAAATCTCATTCCCAGAGCAAGATGTGTTGCAGTCGATAGGAAGAGATCCGTTGGAAGGAAGGCATTAAGGCATCCTTCATCATCCAACATGAGGTAAGTCAAAGCTTAATTGGATCTGGAATTGGTACTGAATTTCACGACAAGGAATGCCAAAGACATGATGTAATGAATTGATACCAGGGAATGGCCGACACAAAAGTTCAAGGCAACTGTAGAATGGCCGACAAAGGTTTAATCCTTGAATAGTGAGCATGACACAAAAGTGACTTAGGCAGCTTTTGACACAAAAAGGACCAACGAAAGAAATCTACAATGTAGGAGACATTGACAGATTCCCCATATAATTGGAAAAGAGACCAACTGGAGGAGTAAGAAAACTCTGAATCAGGATAAGGTCAAAATACTAGGACCCAACTGTTGATAGAATCAAAACTGGTGCTTTGTTCAAGGAAACAAGACTTACTGCCATGATATAAAAAACATGTGAATGAACTTCCCTTCCCCTCTTTCTTGTAAAGGTTTAACGAGTCCAAGAAAGAAAACTCGGGACCATCTTCATTTTTGGCAAGCTCGAAGAAAAGAAAGAAGAATTCTTGATAAAGCACTAATTTGTGGATTTTACGAGCCCGAACTAGTACATGCTCAACGATGTTTTCATAGTTTAGAGAGTCTGAAAACTCCAAAGAAGACTCCAGGGGGTGCTTTTTCTGTACAATTTAGTCTCCTGAGGCTGAAAAAGTATAAAACATATCAAAGAAAAAATCTCTTAACTTCTGAAGAAGAAAAGGCGCACCTTTTTCATACTTAGTCAGGAAGGTCCGAAAAAGGTTAAATTGCCACCTACCCAATGCTCCTTCAAAAAGCAGCATATAGCCTGAATTTTACGAGTGTGAAGGAAGGAAAGATCACTCGAAAAGATCCATTTGATTACAAGAAATGGGGCTTACAACAATAAACTCGATGCTTTGTTATTTAGGGTTTAACAAGCATGACAAAGACATAAAGTACACTCGGAATCTTTTTCATGTTTTGGTCCAGAGCATGAAAAAGAGAAAACTAAGCTCATACCGGGGGTTCCTTTTCCGTAAGTTTAGTCCCTCAGGTCCAGAAAAGAGATAAACCTATGTCTAAGAATACTCTTCTCAATTCCGAAGAAAAGAGAGTGTTCCTTTCTTGTATTATTCCACATGGTCCAAGAAAGTGATAACCTACCACCAATGTGGATGCCCATTCACATATTCTTAACAAGCCTGAATGGACAAGTTTACTTGGCAGTCAAGTCTATTTTGAGGAGTCAGACTTGGGCCTAAAGAAACTCAAAATATTTCCCATGAAGTTTTAATGAGTCCAGAAAAGTCAACTCATGGCCTCCTTACTGTTTTTAACGAGCTCGAAGGAGAGAAGAAAGAACGCTCTAAATGCGCGGAGACGAGTGTCATAAACAGGCGAAACTAGTTCCAAGTGCAAGGAACAAAACTATGCATAATGCAAGGAAAGTGAGCAAGATAAGGACACTCGGGGAACGTCTCCTCAAGGTAAAGGGTGTCAAGTTGTAAAGGCAAAATGATACAAGGCTTAGTGATGATGAGAACAAAGATGAGGGGTTATACAACGAGCTAAAAGCATGGAAACCAGCATCAGGCTCAAAAGCACGAGCAGGATACATGCAAATGCAGTTACAACTTGAACAACAAGGTGAGGCCAGTAAGTAGTTATGAATCCAACTACAAATCCTATCTCCAAGAAACAACAGCATCAGGATCATATTTAGAAGAAAATATCTGATGCAGGTCACTTTCGTAGAAACACGTGTGACTTTGCTATCTTCTATAAAAGGTAAAGTCAAGGAAGAATCAATCAAAGAAGATTCTATAGAACCAAGGCTCAAGGGTTTATAATCAATAAGATCAACCTTAGAAGGAGAGCAAAAATCAACAAGGGAGATAGAGTCTATAGGAACAAACTCAATATCACAGGAGTTGAAAAATTCATAAGAAAAATCAAACTCATCAGGATCACTGACTTGCTATTCAAATAAAGAGTCAAAAGACTCAACAAGACCAACATAAGAAGAAATGTCATGCTTACTAGGAAAATCAGGGTTAGAGTTAGTCACAACTGGACCCACATCCAAAAGAAGGTCAAACTGTATCAAAGACTCTAAGAAGACTTCATCTGAAGGACGGAGATCATTCGAGATAGGACACATGTCTAAACTTTCAAATGGATCAACAGAGTGGAGATTAAGCCCCACAGTCTATATAGGATGAGTCACCTAGTCAACTATTGGGACCAAGTCCTGAGAAGGTAAGCATGAAAACAAAGGCTGCTTCTCAGTAGAAATTGAATGCAAAGGACATGAGGCCACATAGTGCACCTGTGGTGGGTTAGTCTCTATAGAAACACTGGGAATCAATAAAGGAAAGACCTGGTCTCTAGTTGGGTCAGGAGATGTATCAAAAAAATCCAACTGATCGATAGTGACAATTTCTTCGCCACGATTAAAGTACATCACATGAAAGAATGTTGACACCACAGCTTGCATGGCATAGACATAATCACGTCCAAGGAGCATATTGAAGTCCAAGGGGTCTTCTATCACCATGAAGTCAACTAAGACGATCTTCCCACCCAAAGTAACAGGTGCTTGAGCAAGAATTCCCAAGGCTATACAAGTTCTTCTATCAAACACCAATAAATGACTAGCAGTCGACACAAGGATGGGAGATCCCATGCCTCGCCAAGCATGAGAAGACAAGATACTAATTGAGGCTCCTTCATTAACAATACAACAAGCAATCGTGTAAGGTTCAAATTTGACCTTTATCTGGAAAGGTGCATCAAAAGGAAGGCGTGGCTCAACTAGGCTATCCCAATCAAAGGAAGTAATCCGAGAGCTTGGTGGGGGTTGATCCGAAGCAATTTTAGTGCCCCCTTGTTCAGTAAGTTCTGAACTGGCAGTGAAGAAAATATGACTAGTAGACACTTCACTCTCCAAAGGAAGAGTGGGATTGATCGACATTGGAATCAATTCAACCGCTTCGTGAAAGTCACTCTCGGAAGGGAGAGTGGGATTGACCAAAGATGACATTAGTTCAATCACATCAGGATCACTCTCTGAAAGAAGAGTGGGATCGACCAAAACTGATATTGGTTCGACCACTGGATCAACCAAAGGTTGAGTAGGTTGTTGAGAAACTATAGGTTGTTCAAGAGAAGGAAATTCTTGAGTCTCAAACCACACTCTTCGCACCTCTGTGATAGCAGGGCACTGGTGAGTAAGATGATCTCCCTCACATAGCTTACAAGGGAACTTAAGTTTGCACTTCAAATGACCATTTTTCTCAACGGTGTCAACATGACTAGCAGTGGCTGACTGTTGACTCTCAACATGACCTATAGAGGGTGAGAGTTTTCCCCCAGCATGAACTACAGAGGCTGGGTGACTGGGTCCAACCTGACTAAGAGAGGTTGGTTGTTGAAAAGCTTCAGAATGTTCAAAAATGGGATGACCATGAAACCAAACTCTTCACACCTCCGCGATAGAAGGGCATTTATAAGTAAGGTGGTCTCCCTCACAAAGCTTACAAGGAAACTTGGGTTTGTGTTTTGAATGTGTAGTCTTTTCAACAGTGTCAACATGACTCGCAGTGGCTAATGGATTGTCTTCAGCATGAACCACATAGGCTGAGAGACTTGCCACAACATGACTAGCAGAGGCTGAGAGACTGCCCTCAGCATGACTTGCAGAGGCTGAGAGACTGGGTCCAACATGACTTGCATAGGTTTGATGAGCACCACCAGCATGAACAACAGAGGCTGAATGGTTAGGATCAACATGCTTTGCAGCAGTTGAGTGTGTGCCCCCAGCATGAACTACAGAGGCTGGGTGGATGGATCCAACATGACATGCAGAGGTTGGATGGGGAGGTTCAACTTGAACAACAGAGGTTGAATGGGTGCCCTCAGCATGAACCACAGAGGCTGAGTGACTGGATCCGACATGACCTAGAAAGGTTGGAAGGATCCCACCAGCATGATCAATAGAGGCTGTATGATGAATATCAACTTGACTTGCAGAGGTTGAGTGCTTAGATCCAACATGACCTGTAGAGGTTGGATAGGTGCCCCTAGCATGAACTGCAAAGGCTGGGTGGTGAGTTTCAACTTGAATTGCAGAGGTTGAATGGGTGCCCCCTTGCTTATGTTCCTTCTTCCTATTTGTCCTTCTTTTACTCCTTTTAGACTGTCAGTTACTAGTATCAATACTTTCACTGCATGAGGTAGAAGGAGGAGGAGAATCAACTACAGGTGAAGGGGAAGCATTATTTTGATGCCCTTGATATAAGGAGCTTACTTGAGAAGCATCAGGAGCATTCAGGATAGTTGGAGTGGAAAACAACCACACCGGTAGCCCTAGGGTAAATCTAGGTAGATTCAGGGTGGCCATCAAGGGAACACCAACATTCCCCATGAGAAGAATAGTGCAAGGAGTTCCTAGCATGGGGATCTCTTGGTTGGTGTTTGAAGGGGTGTTAGCCATAGTTTCAAACTAGGAGACAAATTCTGAGGTTGATAAGCAACCAAAATTACAAAGCACACACCTAAAGGCACACTAAGTACAGACAAACCAACCAACACTCACTAAAAAATTACTAAATCCAAACAGACAAACAGGTATAAGATATACTTTCCAGAACAATGTTGATATACAATTACTTGGTGTCCCTATAGATGTTCTTAGGCACAAGCGAAGGAATCACCCACCACCCTCCCACACTTTCTACCGGGGTTACCTTCCAAGTTCGTCCAAGGTCAACTAGAAATAGCCTTCCAGTGTACCTATGTATGAACCCTAGATGTCAAAGAGACTAAAGGCTACCTTAACTATATTGATAGTCTGGGGGGACAGTCACAAGCCTGATTCCTACGCATGGGCAAGGTAGCTGAGACCGAAACCCTTTCTAAGATAGAATCCCCAAATGCGCAAAAACCTTGGTTTACGCTTTGACAAGGAATCGAAGGGGTATCTCCTCATTCCAAGTCTCCATGCGGCCTCATGCTTAACTCCCATTTGAGAGGAGCTTCCCAGATACAATCAATGTAGAGAAGGGTTTACCTAGTGATTGGCCAACTATGTTTGAAATTTAAACACTTGTGGAGAGTTAAAACTCCCTAATCCACAAGTCTAGCCTGAGCTAGTTGGTGTATGACCCTATAAAATAAAACTTACTAATAATTTTTAAATTATATCATTTATTTTAAGGGCTATTTTTAGTCAGAGGGTAAATGCCATGAAACTTATGTGGTGTTTTGACTCAAAGTTGAAACAAAACAACTGAGAAAAGAGATATGAAATGCAAAAAGCAAAAACTATTCTCTTTATTTTTTCAAAATAGAAACTTGAAAGCCACAAAAGAACAAATTATTTTTATATTTTCAAAAACAATGATATGCCATGCAATCTAGACTAAAAACCTAATCTACATGCATATAAAGAAAACATGTGTTTTTGTCTTTTTCTTTTATAAATGCAAAAGAAAAATCATCCTATCAACTAATGCAAGAAAGTACTATAAGCAAAGCAAATAGACAACTACTCTACACCCCACAAACAAACCCTAGGTTTCCCTAAAGTTAGATATCAACCTCTCTTGAAAGGAAGGCTCACAAAGGTAAACAAGCCAACAACTTTGGAATGAAGATACTGAGCAAAAAGACTGACATAAACAAAGGTCAAGAAGTCCCAAGTATCAATCTAAACCTACAAACAAAGGCTGCCCAGTACCTTGTCCAACAAGGTCAAGCCAAAGAAGGAGGTAGGGGGGGAAAGCAGCAAAACCAAGTATACGTTCTTTCTAATTTTCTTTTATAAATGCAAAAGAAAAACTACCCACATAGTAAAGTATGCAGATAAGAAGAACAAAGCAAAAGGAACTTTGCTATGCAACCACCAAACAAACTCTAGAAAGCCCCAAAGTTAGTATAAACCCTACTTGGAAGGAAGGATTGCATAAGAGACAAGTCAACTACTTTGGCACGGTGAAGTTAACCAACAAAAGAAGAAGGAAACCAACACCAACAAGCTTTTGAAATCAAACAAAGATCACTAACAAAGGCTGACCAAAAACATAAGCCAAAAATCATACCAAGCAAAGGAGGTGGGGGAAAGAGAAAACAACAAACCCTAATGCTATAAAAGGGCTTACCACATATATAAAGAACAACCAAAAGGGATGACACTAACTCCCTGGAGTCATACACCTACAGAGGACACCAAAAGACCTACCAAACAGCCCACAACAGTAGAAAGAACCACAAAAAATGAGGAAAAACACTATTTTAGGGGCATACGCGGGTTGCACTACTAACAGGTCGTGTGTCATACGCGGGTTGCCAATACAGCAATTCGCGTATGTAAGCATATGCGGGTTGTATAGCTGACAAGTCATGTATCATATGCGGGTTGCTAGTATAGGCAGTCGCGTGTACAAAACCAGACATGCGACTGTTCAGTCATGCAAGTCGCGTATGGGTGAAAAGATCCCAAAAAAGGTCAAACAATGCCTTAGGAAGGCAGGGGAGGTGTTCTATCAGACTTCTATAAGGTTTTCCTAAATGGCAAGAAGGACCTGAAACAATGAAAAATACTGAAATAAAGACATAGAAACCCCAAACAGACAAGGTTGTCCCTAGCGGAGTCGCCAGTTCTGTTGTAAAGGAAAGTGTCCTATGGCTAGGGTTTAAGAGGCCATCAACGTATTGGGGTTGAAAGAGAGATGCACAATGTTCAGCAAGCATATATAAGCAAGTTTCAGAAATAATAAAGGTCCACACTTGATTAAATGAAGGCTGGTCCAAGCTTTCTCTTCAATCCTCTTCTTGATCCTCTCGCTCCAAGAGACCTACAAAACAAATTATACCTTCCTCAAACCATTATGACCACATATAAAACAATGATAATCAAATAAACATGAACTAATGATTTGAATAACATCATCATATGATCATAAATAGAAATCCAATCACACATTGAACAATGATTTGGGGAAGAAGAAGGACATCACATCTTTATTAATCTTGAAAACAAGTACAAGTATACCTTCTCTTCAAGTTCGGCACCTCATGAAACCTTGATCCAGTTTTTCTACTTCTCTTCTCAAAAGAACTCAGCCTCCAAGCTCTGCAACAGAAGGGGATGACCGCCAGGGCAAAGGTGTGGGCAAAGAGAGCTCCAAATCCTCCAGCATAACAATGAAAAAATTCAATTCCCCTCTCATGGACCTCCCTACCTCTATTTATATGCTTAAGGAAGAGTTAGGGGTGAAGACAAAGTAGTTACAACTGAAGCAGTCAGTTGCATAACTACCCAAACTACCCGAAATTCAAAAGACGTGTTTTTTGACATTTTTAAAAGGCATACGTGGGTTGCATAACTAGACAAACATGTGCACGAAACGTATACAGGGGTTTTTGGTACAGAAAGTCACGTATAAAATCATACACGGGTTACATAACTGACAAGTCGCGTGTCATACGTGGGTTTCCTTAAGAGCAAGTCGTGTATAGACAAAAAAAACTCATTTTTTAGGTCTTTTTTGGAATTTTCAGACTTTGGTGTCTTCTGGAAATTTTTAGCTAAGAGAAATACCTTTCCAACAGTGTAGATATGAGGTTAAACGGAGTTACAAAACTCATTATATATGTCCTCCAATTTAGGTGTTTTTTTAGTGACTTTCATGAAGTGTCATCATGGAAGTGTCGACATGCGACAGAATCATGGGAAAGTGGTCACAGGCAGAGAAGTGTCATTTTGAGCTATAATAGACCTCAACACCTTTATTCACACTTGTTAGTTTTCACTCTATTACTTTGATTCCCATTTTCATTATCAGTGGGTGATCTTGCATCTGTTAACGGTATACATCAAGGACCGGTAATCATACGATGGACTACTATGTTCGACCTCGACACCTATATTCACATAGTAGGACATGTGCTTGTAGTGGATTGTGTATAATACCTTCCATATTGGTGGAATTTCATATATGATACCTCCTTGATTGTGCCAGTGTTCATGATATTTCAGTTCTCGTGGCTTGATTCCAGTATATGTCAGATGTTTCCAGCCATTATGGAGATCTTGATCCATTATATATATTCATCCTTCATGGATATCATGATATTTTCTATATCTTCATCATGGAGATTATGATCTATCTATATTGCATGTGTGATGACCACACATGTCATATTTTGTATCATGCCTATTCATGGCCATTGTACTATTGCATATTCGGGACTGCTATATCTACTTGCAGTTATGTGCAGAGTTTGACTATTGTATTGTACTATTGGATGGCTGGTTCTTCCACCTAGTTCTTCATCATTCCACTTCTGGGATGGACTTATAATGTATTTCGACCATTGTATGACCCCTCTGACCTCACACATTAGGGGCATCTATTACATCTGATTTTACCACACATGGTGGATCACACCTTTATGGCCTTCCCTATCCCTTTGCAGACTCTTTAGACCCCATGTACCATTTTTGTACCTTTGATGTTTCTAAGATCATCCCTAAAATCATGTCTTATTTGATATACGTGACTTTTAAATCTATTCTCGCGTATATACACAGATTTGACCCTTAAACCCGCATACATAAGGATGTGTGCAAAAGCCAAATAGTTTTGGAGTTTTCCTTGATGTGGATCTAAGTCGCTTGTCTCTTGGACTTATATATGCCTTGATATCACTCGAATTCAACCTTCCATTACCCCAATGAAGCACTATATAAGGAACCCTTTGGATACATTGAAGAGGAGAGGAATTGAAGAGCAAGAAAACTATAGTCCATTGTTGCCGGAGCTTATACTTGAGTTTGCATCCCTTTGTCCCTTGGAGCACTTTGTGTTGTTCCCAAGCTTTCCTTTTCTTTTGATCTTGCTATCGAGAGATGGAGGATTGAAGTGGTGGAGGCCTAGGTGGAGGACTCAGCTTCTTTGATTTGTAGATGTGCCAACAGAGGTTGTCACTATTGTAATCTCTGTTTTATATTAATAGAAATATATTTTCATGTCCAATAATGTGTATTTAAATGAGTATTGAATCCATGGATGCTTTTAAATTATTATATGTTATTGATTATATATGCTAGATTAGGTCTAACACAATTATATATAGCATTGTTGTCTTGTTTACTAAATGTTGAGAGAGCAAATTACTTATACAAGCGAGAGTGGAAAAGCTCAATGGGGATCTACATCAACTATCCATAATAAGGTATGTATCGAGATCCTTTAGTGTTAGATGTTTGGTTTCTCTTGCATATAGGAAAGGATTGATTTCTGCGGTTACTCTGTCTATTGTGGTACCCCAATCCATAGGAAGTTTTCTCCATAACACTAGCCTTCCTTGTAGCACAAGAATAACAACATTTCTTACAACAACCTTGCATAGTGAAGAAAAACTAACTCATGTTAGTTTTCTTTCTAGCACAAGCCAAAATACATTTCAAGTAACAACATATCATGGAAAATGAAAGCTAATGCATGTTGTATTTCCTATTGGTAGAACCACATTTCCATCAAATAAATTGCACCATAAAGGGAATCTAACACATGTTAGATTCCCTTCTAGCACAAACACAAGGGAATTACTTAAAACAAAGTTGCACAATGAAGGAAATATAACACGTGTTAGATTTCCATCTAGCACAATCACAAGGGCATTTATAACAACACCATTGCATATGAATGCAATATAAACCGTGTTAGATTCCCTATGGGTACAACTACATTACCATCAAATACATTGCACTCTAAAGGAAATATAATATGCATTAGCTTTCCTTCCATCACATGCACAAGGGAATTTCTTACAACTATGTTGCACAATAGTGGAAACATAGTATGTGTTATATTTATTTTTAGCACAAATAGAAGGGAATTTCTAACAACAACATTGCATGTGAATGAAATATAATGCATGTTATATTTCCTATCAGTTCAACTATATTTCCATCAAATGCATTACACCATGAAGGAAATCTAATGCATGTTAACCTTCCATCTAACACAATAATAACAACATTTCTTACAACAGCATTTCACAATGAAGAAAATTTAGCATGTGTTGGATTTGTTTATAGCAAAAGCACAAAAAACATTTCTATAAACAACATATCATGGCAAATGAAACCTAAGTCATGTTATATTTTCTACTAGTACAACCACATTTCCATCAAATGCATTTCACAATGAAGGTAATCTAATGCATGTCATCTTCCCTTCTAGCACAAGCATAATGACATTTCTTACAATGATGTTGCATGGCGAAAGAAATATAACGCATGTTATCTTTCCTTATAGCACAACCACAAGGACATTTCTAACAAAAACATTGCATGGGAATGAAATCTAACTCGTGTTAGCTTCATATTGATAAAACTACAATTCTATAAAACAAACTGTACCATGAATTAAATATGATGTGCGTTAGATTTCCTTCTAGCACAAGGACAAGGGAATTTATTACAATGATGTTGCACTATGAAGGAAAGTGTTAGATTTCCTTCTAACACAACCATAAGGGAATTTCTAACAACAATATTGGATTTGAATGAAATATTACACATGTTAGATTTCATATCGATACAACTACATTTCCATCAAATACATTACACCATGAAGGAAATCTAATGCATCTTAGCCTTCCTTCTAGCATAATCATAACACCATTTCTTACAACAACATTGCACAGTGAATGAAATCTAGGATGTGTTATATTTATTTCTAGAACAGAAAAAAAGACATTTGTAACAACATAATATAATGGTGATTTAAACCTAACAATGTATAAATTCTAAAGTCTTGAAGGCATAAGGAATTTCATAAACAAGCTAAGGATCTAGGCACACAATTAACCTCACAAAGAATTGCAGAGAATTATCATAAGGAGAGAAGAATAAGAATTAATGAATGATAAATAAATGACAATTTATATTATTACATAGGTAATACATCCTTATAAATAAAAATAGAGTTTCTAGAAGACAACTCAAACTAGCTCAGAAAGCAGGCTTACTAATTATGATAAACCCCATAGTTGGATAAAGCACATTCCTAATCTATCAAGAACCTCATGAATTAGAAATAGCACATGTGAGTGATGATGAGTGAAGGAAATACTTGCTAATCCTAGAATATGGAGAGAAACCAACAGAGGATGGGTTGGAAACAAAAGTTTCCAGTTTCCTAGTTGACTAACTTTACCTTATCCACATAAAAGCTGGATAAAGAAGAATAAAGCAGATTCTGCTATAAAGCAATTACCAATTCTAGATGGCCATAAAGTGGTTAATATCAACACCAAATCAGAAATAAATCATCCCTACGATATAGATGGAAAGTGTAGACTCTAAGGTGCAAATGGATGCCAAGTATCTAAGCTAGTGGGTAGGAAATTAATCAAATAATGATAAATGATTTTATGACTTGGTTTAGGATATTCCAACACCCCCCTTTAAGCCTGACTTTGTGATGATATATCTAAACTAATCATAAATATATATGCATATAGGGCCCAACAACAAGGCTATGGTCACCCTTTTACAATTTATCTTGTCCAAAGAAATGAGGAAAGAGGAAAAACCACAAGGGGAAAATCCTCCCTCAAGAAAGGACATGAAAAGCAATACAAAAAAATGCTGAACTGTTGGTGTTGCTGCTGCTCCAAAATAAATGTTGATGTCTGGAGGAATATTCTTATTGGGAAGAAGATAAATCTCCTCACTTGGATCAAAAACATAAACAACTGCAATATGGATACTAGGACCATGTAGAACAACTGAGATCCAATGATGTGATGGAAATACTGAAGGATCTTGAGACTTGTAATCAGCTCCAAGATGATGAGATGACTTGAAATTATAACCAGTAGAGATGAAATGAGCTCCAAATAGGTGAAATAACTATCCAAGCGAATGTATAACGTCTCCATCTTCATTTACACAGAGAGGATGTGTGCAAGGGATCATGTAGGAACATAGAGAGGGAATAGGATCAAAGAGTGTGAATGCATGTGATCCATGGGTTGATATAGCTTCCAAGGAGTCCAAGAGATCACATATAAGCACAATAGTAGACTCATGGGAATATACTGGTAAATAATCCTATGTCGTAGAAGAATTTAAGGAGGGAAGATAGTGATGTTCAAAATATTGAAGGAGGCTATCAGAATGAGTGCCCATAACAAAGGAGGAGCTGCAGAAGCACATGGGATCAAGTATAGTAAGTGGTAAGACACTAAAAGGGCTTGATTTGGCTAAGAAAACATCCTAGAAGTCATCGGGTTGCACACCATCAATGAGAGAGGTATGCACAAAGTCTGAAAGGTCTAGAATATGGATCTCAGAATCCATGATAGAAGACATAGAGAACACTGAATGTGTGAGAGAATCATCAATAGAAATAGAATCTCCATTAGTCACTTATTTTTCATCAATCGCATCATAAGAAGATAAATCAATATATTGTACCTCAAGAGACACAAAAAAATATGGCTCTTCATTATTTGGTTCTTGATTGAAGGAGGAAGCATTCGAATCAAAGAGAGTAGTAGCAATAGGAACTATATGAGAAAATTCTTCTTCATGATCAAGTTCATTAGATGCTATAGTGGCTAAGACATCTTGGGAGAGAGAAATCATTGAGGAGATAGAGGCACTCTCCACATAGCTATAAGAATCCTCATTGTTATTTCCCAAAACTGTATCCAATGTTTTCAAGATATCCTTTGGGTATTCAACATAATAAAAAAGGTAGCACGTGTTTGGAGAGATAGATATACAAATAGCTCCAATTTCTATATCACAGTCATTCAACCAGTCACTTGGGTCTTCATAAGACTCTTCACTAGCTCCAATATATATCTCATAGAGACCTTATCTCTTTAGAGATGAAATCATCTTAAATTTCCACTCTGAATAGCTTGTGAATGGAGAAAGAAGAGGAACTGATACTCTTGAATCTATTTGAAGTTGTACCTGCAAAATAAACCTGAAATATGAAAAGGAGGATTAATTAATGAAATCTCAAAGATCTGATATCATGTAGAGCTTTGATATCTTGATCTCTGATACCATGCAAAAATTTTAAATCCTTGATGGCATAAGGAATTTCATAAACAAGCTAAGGATCTAGGCACACAATTAACCTCACAGAGAATTGCAGAGAATTAGCATAAGGAGAGAAGAAGAATAATTAATGAACACGCATTAATGAATGATCAATAAATGATAATTGATATGATTACATAGCTAATACATTCTTATAAAGGAGAAAGGAGTTTCTAGAATACAACTCAAGCTAGCTCATAAAGCAGGCTTACTAATTATGATAAACCCCATAGTTGGTTAAAGCACATTCCTAATCTATCAAGGACCTTACGAATTAGAAATATCATGTGTGAGTGATGATGAGTGAAAGAAATAAGTTCTAATCCTAGAAGATGGAGAGAAACTAATGGAGGATGGGATGGAAACAAAAGCTGTCAGTTTTCCAGTTGACTAGATTTACCTTATCCACAAAAAAGATGGATAAATAAGAATGAAGCAGATTATGTTGTAAAGCACAATTACCAATTATGGATGTCCATAAAGTGGTCAACATCAACCCAGAATTAAAAATAAATCATTCATGGGATATAGATGGCAAGTGTAGACTCTAAGGTGCAAGTGGATGCCAACTATCTAAGCTAGTGGGTAGGAAATTAATCAAATAATGATTAATTATTTTATGAATGGGTTTAGGATATTCCAACAAACAAATGTTGGAATTCCTTTTTTACAACCAAATTGCCATGAAATACATTGGATTGTGAAGGAAATATAATGCATGTTATATTTCATTCTAGCACTAGCACAAGGGAATATATTGCAATGATGTTCCACAGTAAAGGAAAAAAAGGCGTGCTAGCTTTCCCTTTAGCACAATCACAATGGAATTTCTAACAACAAAATTGCATGTGAATGAAAACTAACCTGTGTTATATTTCCTATTGGTACAACTACATTACCATCAAATACATTGCACCATGAAGTAAATCTAAAGCACATTAGTTTTCCTTCTAGCACAATCACAAGGGAAATTTCTACAACGACATTGCATGATGGATGAAAGCTAACGTGTGTTAGATTTTATTTTAGAAAAATAACAACGTCGTTTCTATCAAAAAAATTGCATGTTGAATCAATGCTAACGTTTGTCATATTTCCCACTGTTACGACCATAGTCCCATAAAATAGACTGAACCATTAAGCAAATCTAACCCATGTTATCCTCCTATAATAAACATAACAACGCTTTTTTACAACAACATTGCAGAGAGAAGAAAAACTAGCACGTGTTAGATTTCTTTCTAGCACAATTCGAAAGACATTTCTAGGAACAACATATCATGGTGAATGAAAACTAATTCATGTTGGATTTCCTACTGATACAACCACATTTCCATCAAATATATTTCAACATGAATAAAATCGAACACATGTTACATTTCATTCTAGAACAAGCACAAAGGAATTTCTTACAATGATGTTGCACAACAAAGGAAATTTAACACATGTTAGCTTTCCTTCTAGTAGAACCATAAGTTCATTTCTAATGACAACATCAGATGCGAATGAAATCTAAATTGTGTTGGTTTCCTATGGCTCCAACTACATTACCATCAAATACAGTTCACTATGAAGAAAATCTAACGTGTGTTATGTTTCCTTCTAACATAAGCACAAGGGATTTTCTCGCGACGATGTTATGCAATAGTGGAAAGCTAACACCTGTTATCTTTGTTTCGAGCACAACCACAATGGAATTTATAAAAACAAATTTTCATGTGAATGAAAGCTAACGTGTGTTAGCTTTCCTATCAACATAACCACATTGACATGAAATACATCACATCATGAGGAAAATATAACACATGTTATCATTCCTTCTACAACAAGCATAAAAACTGTTACAACTGATTTTGTCACACATGGTAGATCACACATTTACGGCCTTCCCTATCCCTTTGCAGACTCTTTGGACCACATGGACTATTTTTGTACCTTTTATGTTTCCAATATCATCCCTAAAAACACCTTTTATTTTCCATACACGACTTTAAAACCCATTCTTGCATATATACATGGATATAACCCATAAACCCACGTACATCAGGATGTGTGCAAAAGGCCAAATATTTTTAGAGTTTTCCTTGATGTGGATCCGAGTCACTTGTCTCTTGGCCTTCCATATGCCTTGATATCACTCATATTTGACCTTCCATTACCCCATTGAAGCACTATATAAGGAACCCTTTGGATACATTGAAGAGGAGGAATTGAAGAGCAAGAAAACTATAGTCCATTGTTTTCATAGCTTGCTTATACTTGAGTCTACATCCCCTTGTACCTTGGAGCACTTGGTGTTCTTCCCAATATTTCCTTACTTCTGAGATTGCTATCGACAGATGGAGGATTGAGGTGGTGGAGGCCCAGGTGGAGGACTTAGTTTCTCATATTCGCAGATGTGCTGACAGTGTTTGTCATTCTCGTAATCTCTTATTTATATTTATAGAAATATCTTTTCCTGTCCAATGATGTGCATTTAAATGAATATTGAATCCATGGATGCTTTTAATTGCTTATACATTATTGATTATATATGCTAGAGTAGGTCTAACACCATTATATAGCATGCTTGTCTTGTTTGTTGATTGTTGAGAGAGAAAATTGATAACACAAGGGGGATTGGAAAAGCTCAACAGGGATCTACATCAACCATCGGGAATAAGATATGTTTTGAGATCCTTTAGTGTTAGATGTTTTATTTCTCTTGCATGTTGGGAAGGGATTTATTTCTATGGTTACTCTATTTGTTGTTGTACCCCAAGCCATAGGAAGTTTTCTCTGTAACATAATTGGCGACCATACTGGGGAGTTCCTAGTCATTTCCTTTGGGGGTTTTTTGGCATTGAATGTTCTTGAATTACTCTAATTTCTCTGTTTCTGAGTCAAGTCTGGGGGCATGTTTTCCTAGTAGTGTCTGATAGGAGTAAATTTTGTCTAAGCTTGTCTATTTACCTTCTTTTTATCTCTTTTTATTCTCGTATGTGGGTTTTTCCTTCCCCATCGCGTTTACATACGAGTTTTCTTGGAATAGTCACGTATATACGTGGATTTTCTGCAAACAGTCACGTATGGATTGAGTTTTTTCTTTTGGGGGAAGATTAAGTGTTGTTGGGTGAGTTTGGATGATTGCTAAGTCTTCCTGTATGCTTCTGGAGTCTGTATACACCTCTATTTTTTATCAGAGACGCTTTTTACTTTAAATTTTTTTAAATGTTCTTGTCATTTCATTTTCTATTTTTTGTTTTGGGATTAGTGCATTAGGTCTCTTTTACCTTGGTGCTTTTCTTGGGTGTTGTCTGGTAGTGCTTACAAATTCTAGGGGTTGTAGATTAATAATTTTGCTTTTTATCTCATTTCATTCAAAAAATACAAAAAAACATTTGCTTTTTGCATTATTATGCATTGTTTTCATTGTTACATTTGCATGGTACTTGCATTAGGTTTGCTTGGAGAATAATAGTCAGATTTTCATATAGGAATGATTTCATATTCAAGGAAAATTTTTCACTTCATGTAGTAGTATACCCCTTTTTTCATTTGACACTATGCATTTGCATTGATTGTTAGGTGTGCATTTTACTTCTTGTTGCATCATAACATCATTAGTTGCACGACCATTTTCCCTTTTGAGTAATAAGCCAATTAAAATCAACACATAATAAAATGAAATACACTCTTTTCTTTTATAGGGTGCACCAACAAGATTAGGTTTTAGGGTCTTGGAATAGTTCATTGTGAGTAAATTCTCCAAGACCACTAAACGAAACAGTTATGTGTTTGTCCAGGTGAGAGTGTGAAATTCCTTTATATAATTAGTGTTTCTCAGGATCCTCCTCTTACAAGGGAGTTAAGCACGAGGTAGTGTGATCGGTTATGATTGGTGTGACCCCTGGTTGTAACTGAGTAGCACTGGAGATATTTCCAGGATTGTATTCGTATTTGGGGGCTCTTTCAAGAGCTTTAGGATTTTCTAGCTTGCCCATATGATCAATTCCTCCTACAACTATCCGCTTGAGCATTGATTATATTGAGGTGACCTTAGTTGCCTTACCTAGGTTATCGAGGCGGTACTTCACAGAGGTTATTCTACAGGTGTCCTAGCCAGATAGGGGTCAGAAAGCATAGCCGCTATATGCATTGAATCTAAGTGGCACTATAATTGGTTACGAACTTCCGCTTGTTGTGCATGGGAGTCTCAAGCCTCTCCTAGGTGAGACATACCTGCTTCATTTGGGAGCTCACATATCCTACCCTTGTTTGCTTGTGATCTAGATTTACATTTTATAGGTGTATGCTCTGTGCATGCTAGTTTTCCTAGGGTTTGCATAATTAGATCGAGTTTTTTCATTTTTTGAGTCATTGTGGAGTCAGGCGCAACACTTCACCGTTCTCTTCGTTTAGTGGGACTTCTGCCTTCCAAATATCATCCTCCTCTGGGAGAGAGAAACATACAGTTCGGGAGGACTACTTCTCACTTTGATTCACACATGATGGGAGATCATAAGGATGGTATTCCTGAGATGTCCTCTCCACCTCATGAGGTTGGGAATGAAGATCCTACTCCCATATATGACCATTCCCCAGAAATACCTTCACATTATGGTTATGATCCCTCATTCATATGTCACCAGTATTGGTTAGTAGGAAATGAGACTCATTATGAACCCACAAGCACTAGTCATGTTCATTACGGCATGTTTGATATACCTACACCCAATCTGGCACATCATGTTGAGTCAAAATTTGAACCTAGCACTACACCTGGGGAACTCCTATTCCTTTCCATGTGGAGAGATTTGGGAGCACTAGTCACATTTCGCCTTCCATCCCAGCGGTGGAAGCAACCTCACATACTTGTCCTAGACCTAGTGTTAGTAATCATATGTGGATACCAGAACCAAAATGAGTTACCATTGGGAACACCACTTACATCCCTTCACATGTCTCTTCGTCCTCGAACCCTACTCCTTCAAATGCATTTTTGACAACCCATCCCCCCCCTCATTCATGTGGTCCTTTGGGCCATAATATTGCTACTAGCCATGTTCATACTGCGACTGCTCGCATAGTAGTATCTCAAAGTCAAGTACGTCATGTTGTGTCGGGAGGTCATATCTATGTTTCTAGATCATCTTATGGTCCATCGCAAGGATTTCCCCATATCCCTAACTATGGAGATTCTCATGGGACACCTTATGGAGCTTCTCATGGACAGAACTATCAACCCTTTGGGTATGGGTATCAACAACTTGCTTACTCTTCCAATTATGTCTTTGTAGCACCGCATAGTCAAGGTACACCACATCACAATGCTTCCATGCATCCCTATACGGGTCAAATGGGAGGGGATTATTATGGCCAAGGCCATGGTATTTATAGCAATCATCCTTACATGAACTAGAACTATCAGGGAGTGTGGCATAGAACAGCTCAACCTAGGCTCCCTTTCCTCACAACATTGAACTTACCTAACCTATCAAGACTTATGAACGATCTGGTATCTCATGAACCAACCTAGACGGTATTCTCTAACAAGCTTCCTTCAGACATTCCCAAGTTCGAGGGAAAAGCTGGAGAAGATCCTAGTGAGCATGTCACTACTTTCCACCTTTGGTGCTCTTCCAATTCCTTACATGCGGATTCAATCCATTTGAGGCTATTTCAATGCACCCTCATCGAGCCTGCAACAAAATGGTATATAGAGTTACTAATGGGGGTGTTAGCACTCAGAATGTACCCGGGTTGTGAAAGATAAATTCCAAGGTAACAACAAAACCACTTTTAGAAAGAAACTGGCTTTTCTTTCCAGAGAGGGATCTCTCAAATACAGATTTAACAAGGCTAGATATAACTCAACACTCAAAGATTGTATAAATGATTGAAACAACAAGTAAACATTGGGCAATGGAGTCACATATACATAAAGATATCACAAAGACATATGCATGAGATTTTTTCAAAGGCAAGATAACCATTCCATCACAGTCATTCATTTAGTTCGGGTGAAATAGAAGAGACAATGAAACAGTCCATTAATACAGAGCATCAAAGATGAAATCTATATTAACTTTAGTAGAAAAATGTATAAAATATCTGAAACGATGATCAGAGCATAAACGATATGAATTCTAACCATTCAACACTATGCTTCAAATATGAAGAAAAACATAATGAAGTGTTACACTGGAAAAAAAAACAATCACAGAAAAAGAGAAGTACGGACTGCAATGTAAATGACGCAGGAATCTCTGATAACTCTTATGCATTCGCTTTGTTATTCAAAAATATATGTCTTCAAAAAAAACATTCAACAACAAGATGGGTTCCAACCCCCATCATATAAAATAGATGCACTTATATACATAAAATCATTTCATCTTCCAAGAAGATTTATAACTGAATAACTGGCTTAATCAAAGTCTTGTAACTATATTCCTAACTCATGGGAATAAACTACTAGCTTTGATCCTAACAGATCATTAAGTTAAAATCAACTCGGTAACATGGCCTCGTCCAAGCAGCTCCTCAGTGTGCAACACTTGTTTTCATGAATGAAGGATATACTTCATTTTTCTGAATCTTTCTATGGCTCCCCATTGCTCCGCACTTGGAATATCATATTCAATCATCTCGCAAATGGACACCTCCAGCTCCATGTAGGCTTCATAAGACACCTTAGGAAACCTTCCCCTGATGATTAGGAATTTCTGTAGTATCTCAAAATCTTCCGTCAGCTTATCCACGATGACTTTCCTTGTTAGCCCTTTTTCTAAATCATCAAATTTGGAATGATCCATGCATCTTTGTACCAACAGGTTCTGATAGTGCTCTTGAGAAAAAATTCGTCCCTCTTCACCCCAAAAGGAAGGAATCCCGTCTTCGAATAGTTCTTTGAAATCCTACTTGAATTCATTAACCTGTGAGATCATTTCATCAACTTTATCTTGGACTGCCTTCATTAGATGATGCTTATGGATAAACCTTTTGGCCCACAGTACCATTGATATCCTGTCCTTTACTCCTATATCATGCAAATTTTGGTATGTTAATGAATTTAAGAAGTTTAACACATTTTGGACTATGGCAAGGGATTTCCTCTCCATAGTTTCATTTACTAATTTCAGTCTTTGATTGGAGAAAATTATCAATATGCTTTGATCATCAATGTAGTTCAAGTAATGCCTGAATTTAGTAATTTCTACGGATAATGTATCCCAAATTATGTGCTTTGCTCCCTGGAGAGGACCCTTTCCTATGTTTCTTTCTTTCAATTCATTAAATTTATTCTGTAGCTGATTTCTATCTTGCAATATTTTATTTTTATTTTCAGTAACTTTGGCCAGCTCGGATTTGACTTTTTTCATTTTCTACCTTTAATTCTCTTATTTCTTCATCTTTCAGGTTGACCTGGGACATAGGCACTAGTAAGTCATCTGCAGAAAAATCATTTAATGGTTTCTCAATATTCACAATGGACAGGTCTTCATCAGTGGGAGTCTGGCTCATCAATTCCTCCGTAATTTATTTTTCATCATTTTGGTCCTTTTTTACCAGGGATATTTGTGCTATCAGCTCATTCCGCTCTATTTCCCATTTGTCTTTTTCTTCTTGTAATTTGACAGCTTTCCCTTAATGCTCCATCATTTCCTGTTGAATCTTGTCTTTCTCTTCTTGTAATGCCAATAATTTGGATGATTGAACATGTTCTGTACTCGGGATCTTCAACCTTTTCTTCAAAACCTGGAGGGCGTTGTCCTTTTCTTCCAGAAGTCTTTTGATTGCCTGGGTGTTATCTCTTTCATTTCCTAAGCCGATAATGTCTGCTTGTAGCTTTTTAATTTGAATGAAATTGGCCTTATTTTCAACTTTCTCATCTTTTAACTGAACTTCTAACTTGTCTACCAAAATTTGTAACTTATTAACTCTCATCATAGCATGCAATAAATCTCAATAAATAATGTCACCTATTTGCTTATGTAACTATATTTTGTCTGGTACACTAATCTTGTACAATTTTACCTCCATTTTTGACATCTTCTTATCACTTACCATGGCCAATTTAAAAGTATTTATTTCTATGTCCTTGGTAGAAATAAAGGAAGTTTTTGGATTATTAAAACTCCTCACCCGGGGGAGTAGATTCCTTGTCTCTTCTAGGGACTGCTTTTGCTTCTCCACATAACTGGCCATGAGCTCCTCTTTGGACTTGAAAACCGGGCTTGATTCTGAATTGTCTACACTTTTAAAAGAAAATTGATTCACCTATACAGCTTTTGTAGGGACCAAAACAACTCTTTTTAAATCATCTGAAATAACTTCACTTAAATCTTTATCATCTTGAAACAACCTGGGATTTTTATGTGAATCATCCTCATCCACTTCCATGCTTTCAACTTCAGAAAGAATCCTTTTAACCAAAATATTAGGACCCTCTATCGCTTGAGATACTGCAATCGGTATAGTACTTGCATTTTCATCAGATCTTGAATTTTCCATAAAATGAAACAAATTGGTTGTCTCGCTTAGACCTTCAACAACTTGGTGGTCAAAAGGCTTTTTTTTTTTCCTGCCTTCTCAGGGAAACCATATGATGGGGATCATAATTTACCCTTTGCTCCTTTTGAAATTCCATGCTTTCCAACAATTTTTCTATAAACACCAGAGCACCTTTATTTTTGAAAATAAAAGAACCAACTTTGAGAGGGAACTTGATATTTGAAAATTTCTTAAAAGCCCCAAAGTGTTCTTCTTCTGAATGTAATCTTTGTCTCATAAACTCCAATGAAAAAATTATGGGAGTAAGGAAATCAAGTAACCTATAAGATTCTCCAGTAAAACCATACATTCTTAAAACAGTGAAATCCTTATACAGAAACCAATCTCCGACTCTATCCTTAGGTGAGGATTGCATCATATTTTTCATCTCTTCCAATACCCTATGTTTGTGCCAGAAATTGTTTCTAAGGCCAGAGAAACAAGCCAACACACACTCAAGATAAAATTCAATAAAACAGATAAGGTTTAGGGTTTCTGTAATGTTTTAATGGTTATAAGCTTTGGGAACAATCAGGGAATACATTCATAAACAAAGCAATAACTAAATCATAAACAAATGATGATAAAGATGCATAATATATCACACCAGATCCATAGAAAAACAATGTTGAGGTTCATACATAACAGACAAGCATTACCAGCAAATACACATTAACTAGCAATGAATATATCTATTAAGAAACTAAACAAGTTCAATAATGAAGCCAATACAGAAAAACAGAAGGAGGAAAGTCATATATATCATAATTTCATCAGCAAATGCTTATAAGAATCACAATACTTATCTCTGAACAAGTCTGAAGATACAAATAGTCTGCAGACCTCCTGTAGCGCCCCAAAAATCAGAGCCCTGCTAATGATTCTCTAATCTCCCTAAATAGTGTTTCTTTACAAAATCAGTTGGGTCTAAAACCCTAACTGCCTCTATCAACTCGCTGAGGTAAAGTAAAAAGTACAAACTTACAAAATTACAAAATATGCTAAAAATAGTAAATCACTAACATATGTGTTTATTCAAAAGATAACAACTAACTAAAAGAACAAGTGACTTAAAGATCTTTTGCTGCTTCAGCCAACAAGGCAATACCATCTAGCACTTGAGACTTCTTCTTTGCTTTTTTCTGCTCCTGCTCCATGTCATTAATCTTCTTGATGAGCTCCTTGTTTCTCTGTTGTAGGTCTTGGACTGTCTTCTCCAACTTTGTGGAATGCATGTCAGTAGCTCTTTTCCTTTTTAGAACCTCTTTGGATAGTTCTGAAAACTCCTGGAAATGATTATAGACATCCTGCAGTTATTCTATAATCCCCCTGTTAACCTTCATTAACCCATCATTTACATCCTGCAAGTGTTTCATCTGTTGCTTATACTGCTGAATACTTTCCTGCAAGTTTTGTTTATCAAAACTAGGGATCTCAGATATGTTTGCATCCTTTATTAACCAGTCTGAGAAATCAGTAGGAATACTAGGATATTTTAGAATTCCTGCTTCCCTAAGTATAAGCTCATCTTCTTCTTCCCACTCTTGATTTTCAACAGGACATCTTTTAGCTTTCTCTTCTTGCTGCTGTTTTAAGAGTTTATTTTTTATCTCAAGAATTATTGCAGATAATTTAGATGCAGGCTTGCTTGAATCTTCTAATGATTTTGATGAACTCTTGACTTCTGCAGGATGCACATGAGAAGCTTTTACAGCTACTGGCTTCTTCCCTTTTCTGCTAGCTTTCTTAATTTCTGGATTTTCATCAGGAGATACATCATCTAACACAGTAACTTCATTTATGTTTAACCTGGGATTGAGCAATTTTTTCATGTTCAGTCTTAGCTTGTTCTTTGACCTAGTTTTAGGTGTCCAATATGATGCTATTTGTCCCAGCATTTTCAGATCCTTTCTTTGATGCTAGATAGCAGTCAACTCTACTGCTTCAAGTTTACTCCTCTTTCTGTTAGGTTTTGTTGCTTTGCTGCCTGAAGTAGGAATTTCTCTGTAGGTTTCAGCTTCAACTGTAGTTTTTTCTACTTGCTCCTCTTCTAATAGGTAACCTTCATCATCAGAAAATATAGTAATGGGGCTTCTATGTTTGACTTGCAATTCTTCTTCATGTAAAGCCCCCTTTTTTGTATTAGCAGTTTTCATTTCATGAGGGACCTCTATTGGTACCATGGGCTGTAGCAGCTACTTTTGGTATTCAAACAGTGAGTACCTTCCTTTCCTACTAACTGAAAATACTTTGGGTTTTCTATCCTCTTCCACTTGTTCTGATATTTTCTCAGTTTTGACCTCTTCTTTAACCTCAAGCTTAGGCTTCTGTCCCAATTTTCTCATCAAAACCTTACCCTTGTCAGCTTGCCTCTTAGGTTTTTGATCTTCTTCTTTGGTTAGAAAACCAGACCAAAAGATGAAAAAGTCCCAGGTCTTCCCTTCATGTTGCAAAACAGTGTTAATAATCAGCTTAATCAGCCCATGATGAAAGATTGATTGAGATGTATGATCTTCATGCTGCTTAACCCTACTGGACATTTTCTGCAAGCTTTTCAGAAAGACGAATGGCAAGTTCATCTTTGACACCCCAACCATGTGCTGAAGGAATCTGAAGTGGTATTTGTATACATAAGCATACCTGCCCTCGCAAGTAACATAGCTCTGCAGTATCCTGATTGGCTCAACCCACTCCTTTCTGAAATTTTGAATAAGCATGCCTTTATTCCAATCAGGGGTGACACTGGGTAATAGATATCTCTGTGGCTCAAAGTCAAAAGGCAGCTTCTTGAACCATGGTTCACACTCATTTTTAATCCCTATGGCTTCTGAGATCAGCTCTACTGTCAGCTTAAATTTGAGAGTATCAAAGGTCACCATGTCATTTTTTAAACCTTGAGCAAACTTATAGGACACCTCTGTATTATGCCCATCTATATTCTTAAAAAAGTCCATCCAACCTGCTTGCTGAAACAATTCAACACATCCAGGGAGGTTTTCAATCCACCCTACATCAGTTGGTTCTGCTCTGTTCACTTTACCACTCTTACCCATCTTTTTCTTCCAGGGATGGAAACTATATGGCTTTAGGTTTCAATTTATGATCTGACAAGTACCTGTTGCATTCAAATCTCTTAGGTTTCACTGACAGCTCCTTTTAATCTTATCTGACTGCTCCTTGGTTTTCCTAATACAAATTAGGTTTATCATAAGCATCAGAGACTTAGTTCATTTGAAATCATCCAAATTCTTCACTGCAACTGGTGATTGTCATGCAAATTTATTTATTGGTTGTTCATCTCCAATATGAAACATAAGCCTGTGTATTGAGCACCATAACCCGCCTGAATCCTGTATTGATAATCTCTGCACAATAAAAGTTTACAAGAAGAATCTTGGCTGTCAACCTTCTAGATTAATTGCAGACTATTCAGAGGCTGAATGACAGGAATATAAGGCAAAAATAATCTCAAACTTATCACTTTCAGCTCTCAACAGTTTAAATATCAAAATGATACTAATTTCTCATTTACTCTCAAGCTTTAAACTCCTCGCTTCCTCTAATCTGCTTGACTGATATACTTGTTTTCAAAGAAAAATAAATATCTCCACCAAGTAGAATGATTTAGATTACTGAGGATTCACTGTTCTTCATCAAGCCTGTGAGTGAAATTTAATCATCAATAAGACTATCATAAAAAACACTTATCACTGACCATCTCCACAATGTATAATAAACCACAATATATGAATGCTTTAGGTCTTAGGCTGCTCAGTCTGCTCTTTGCACTCATACTCTACTCGTTCTCTGTTTCATTTTTGACTTCGAAACCAAACTAATCAGCCTTTTATCATGCAATAAAAACGAGGTCTTTATGCTGTCTATGTCTTCATACTGTCTTAAGGTCCAACTCCTTTATCTCACATTGCACCAGCAGCAGTCTTAGGTTTGTACATCATGACTGACAGAATTTTTATCTCACCGAACCATCAAACCTTGACAAGATTATATTGATATAAAAAACTGATATTGTTCAATATTTGTTCACTCAAAGTTCTAATCTTCTTTTCTCCTCAAAAAGATGTTTGATGAGAGAAAATATTAATGTTTGGTTCAAAAACATTTGCTAGAACATGCTTCACCAGAAAAACCCCAAATTAATAGATATTTCTGGGTGACCGCGAAATACCTATTAAATGCTCCACTAAAGTTGCTTTAAGACAGTCTCTGGACTGTTTAATGGATGAACAGGTGTCTTGATGTGTTTGATTTGATTACAGATATTAGAATAAAGAAGCCCTAGTTTTCAGAGCAACTGTAAAAACCCCCACTCGGCTTCGTAACTGCAATCTCCATGTTTTTAGGCTGGCACCGTCGTTCTATTAAGTCTTCTAACATAAAAAATGCATGCATGTAACAATTCACTTCGCATTAGACCAAATTTCGCTGCTACCTGTCAATGCTCAACTGCTTTAGGAGTAATGATAGCCACGATTTGCTTCACGACCTGGAACCACTTGGAATCATGATAAATCTGGAGCTCACACATAGCAAACAACTCACAGCATGGGATTAGTCATTCAGCATTTGAAATCATGACACAAATTTGCTAGAAAACTGGGAATAATGAAGGTCGCGATATTCTTGTAGCGTGCCTTCATTATTTTTACCCCAGCACTACAAGAATAATTCTAGTGCTATTTTCTCGTGGTTTTTTAGCTTTTTGGCATTTTGTGTGAGGTTTAAAAGTTGCTTGAGTAGTGATCATGCATTATTAAGCTCAAAATACTCATTTGTGAATCCATGATTTGATAAAATGACTTTAAAACTCCTTCAACAAAAACAAACCTATGGCTTAAAATTGAAAATTTCAAAAACAAGCTCAAAATTTCATAAAAATACTAAAACAAATTTCCTAAAAGAGAGAAAAATCAAAATAAAGTAAAGCAAATCAAACCAAAATTGAAGAAACAAAATTCAGACTTAACTTCTGGCTCCAGCTACGGGATGAAGACCTCCCTGCGAGGCTTCAAGAACCTGTAGACCAGTGCCTTCTGCCCTCTATTTACCTGTCTGCAAAACTTCCATTGGGCCATGGAGTCTTATTATGATTCACTCACCAGTATGTACAATGATCAGTGAAAATGCTCTTATAAACTGTAGAAATGCTTGAGGAATTGCCCATTAACAGGGCTGGACAATTCCTCACCTTCCAAGGACTGCAAGATAAAAGTATTGTTCTCTAACACTTTTGATACCGGAAAAGGGCCAAACCAAAGATTATCAAACTTACCATGCTTACCCTTTTGCTCCTTTCTTGCATCCCATCTTAAAACCATCTCACCTTATGAGAAAGTATGTTCTTTAATGTTCTTGTCAAACCTGTTTTTAATCTTGGCTCTGTACAGCTGTGCTTTTTCATCCACCTTTTCTCTACTTTGTTGTAACTCTATCATTTCAAAGATTCTCCTCTGCATATCATCTAGTTCCTCTTGAGAATTCTGGAGGAATTTCATCACTGGAATCCCCAGCTGAATAGGGAAAACTGCTTCTGTACCATAAACCAGCTGAAATGGAGAAGTACCAATTGCCTGTTTCACTGTAATCCTATCTTCCCATAATGCATACTTCAGCATTGAATCCCAAGACCTTTTGTTATGCTTCAGCAATTTCTTGATGCTTTCAATGATGTTCTTGTTAGATGATTCATCCTTACCATTGCCCTGAGGATAATAGGGAGTTGAGTGCTTCAGAATGATGCCATTTTTTTCACAAAAGGCCACCATTGCCTTAGATTTGAATGCCTTCGCATTGTCTGTTACTAATATCTGTGGACAGCCAAACCGACTCATGATGTTTTCTTCAATGAATTCAATGATTACCTTATCCGTAGCATTCCTCGTGGGAATGGCTTCCACCCATTTTGTGAAAAAATCTGTTGTAGTCAGAATCCAATGATGCTGTCCTGAAGATGCTGGATTAACTTCTCCAATAAAATCTAGATCCCATTGTTGAAAAGGGGCATTGACTGGAATAGGTTTCAAAGGCAAAGACAATAATTTCTGTTTACCAGCAAATTTCTGACAAGGAATGCAAGCTCTTACCTGCTGGTAAACATCTGTGAACAAGGATGGCCAATAATATCCAGCTCACAAAATTTTGTAGGCTGTTTCTTTCCAATACTTGTGCCCTCCACAGGAACCTTCATGAGATTCTGAAATCACCTCTCCTATTTCAGATTGATCTAGACACCTGAGCAAGATACCCCCTGGATCTTTCCAGAACAATTGATCTTCTACTAAACAATACTTAGTAGCTTTGAGTTTCAAAGATCTGGCAGCCTTCCTGTCCAAATGCTCAGGACATTGTAAAAACAACAGGAAATAGACTATGTCTGCATACCAAGTAGATGCTGAGTAGAAATCCATGATCTTCTCTTTCTTTAGTGCTACTTGCTCTTCCTCTTGAGCTATTTCTTCAGCCATGACATGCAGTCCCAGAGCCTGACAATTTGAATCAGCCAACAGCTTGGCTAAACCTTGTCCTTTAACAAGCTTGGTGGGTCTGATCTCCACACCATACTCCATGATCTTTGCAATCCATCTGCCTCTTTTACCCTCACTATCAGGCTGTGTTAAGACATCTTTTACAGCAGAATTAGGTACAAAAGAAATTAATTTTGAATGCAGGACCTAAATTCTGAAAAGTTTTAAAGCCTTCACCAGAGCATAAGCCTGTTTCTCCAATATACTGTACTTCAGCTCAGAATCTCTAAGAGTTTTACTGAAAAAGGAAATAGGCTGCTCCAATCCTTCTTTATTTTTCTGAAGTAAGACTACTGCAATTGTGTCCTCTGATGCAAATGAAAAAGTAAGAAATTCTTTGGTAAAATCAGGACTTACCAGTACAGGTGCTTCAGTAAGAGCTACCTTGATTTTCTCAAATGCAGCCTTTGCCTCAACAGTCCATCTAACTTCCTGGTCCTTCTTCAACATGGTTGTGATCTGTTTAATAGTCTCAGCAAAATTAGGAATAAACCACCGCAGAAAATTAACTTTGCCAATGAATGACTGAACATCCTTTTTGCTCCTAGGTAAACTAATCTTTAGTATAGCTTTCACTCTTTCAGGATCTATTCTGATGCCATCAGTAGACACAAGGTGACCAAGTAATTTTCCTTCTTGCAGAGCAAAATGTGACTTTTTGGGATTTAGGGACAGGCCAAATTTTCTGCATTTTTGGAAGGTATGCCTTAAATGCTTCAAGTGCTCATCATCTGACTGGGAAAAAACTGTAATATCATCCAAATAGATAACCACAAACTTATCTTTTTCACCCACAAAGGCAATATCCATTGCTCTATGAAAGGTTGCTCCAACATTCATCAGGCCAAAGGGCATCTTGTCATACATGAATGTCCCCCAGGGAGTTGTAAAGGCTGTCTTTTCCTTGTCATCAGGGTGCATTGCAATCTGATTGTACCCTAAGAAACCATCCACCATAAAGATTCTTTGTGCTCCAACCACTTGCTGCAAAACCTGTTCAATCTTAGGAAGAGGATAGTTGTCTTTTAATGATGATCTATTCAGATTTATGAAGTCAACACATAATCTAATTTCTCCATTCTTTTTTCTGACAGGAACCAGATTAGCAACCTAGGAAGAGTACCTAAGAGGCACTATTATCTTTGCATCCAGCAGCTTCTTTACTTCCTTTTCAATCACAGGAAACAAAGCTGGATTGATCCTTCTTAGTTTCTGTCGGAAAGGTTTAACATTAGGTTTCAAAGGAACCTTATGATGAATGATTTCTGTATCATAGGTTCTCAACTCTTCATAAGACCAGGAAAACACATCTAAATGTTCTTTCAGAAGTTTGATGTATCTATTTCTTTGTTCAGCTGACAGAGATTTGGAAATTTTTACCATTTTTGGATGTTCAGGAGAACCAATGTTGCAGTCCACTACATTGTCTTCTGAAGATTGAACCACTGGCGTTGAAGGAGTATCATCTTTGGTAAATATTCTTTCTAAAGGTACTAAATATTTTGGGATGAAGTTACTCTTCAACTCAATAATTTTATGACCTGCTATCTCATGTTCAGCAAACTTATTTTCAGCAGATTCATTTTCAGCAAATTCATTTAATTGTTCATCCCCTTCATCTTCTTCTTGATCAATTTGGGAATTAGTGAACTCATCTGTAAGCTCAATAAATTTTTTGATTTCAATGTCATCTTCAAATACCCTCCAGTGCCTCACATTATCCGGTACACATGGTCTGTACCTCACCTCTATGGGATACCTCAGCTGAGTGGTTTTAGGAATTCTGAAGTGTGTGGCAGCCAAAGCTAATGAGTCTGCAGTCTCATTATGATTCCTTGGAATATGAGTGATATTAAATGCTACAAAATAGTTTTCAAGCATATCCCATACCTCATTCCGATACACTTTCAGCAAACCCTGCTTTACTTGATAGTTGTTCTTCACCTGCTGAACAACCTGTTGCTGTCCATCAGAATGGACCTAAGAAGAAAATAAATCTCAGATCAGGCCCAAAACAAGTGGTCCAAGCAGCAGTTACAGCAGTATTTTCCAAGCCTAAATCATCTTCAGTTCAAACATATCAGCATCATAATATTCTGAATTCAGAAAATCGTCTTCAGTAACAAAACCTATAGACAATCCATCTCCAAAGTGGTTCATATCCTGATCAGTCTCAGTCTCTTCAAAGAGCAACTGTTCATCAACTTCTTCTTCATCAGCTACATTATTTTGAAGAGGTGGGGGCACTCTTTGATCTTCGTTCTCTCTCCTCTCTCGCTGAATATCATTGTTCCTGCGCTCTCTTGGTATAAATCTGGGAGCAAATTGCCTTCTGAACTGATTCTAGTTATTTGGATTTCTTTCAGCTTCTGGAGCAGTTTTGGCAGAATTCTTTTCAAGCTCTAGTTTATTCAGTTTGGCAGTGAGAATATTTACCATCTTTTCCATCTCATCTATCTTAGCTTCAGCAGACTGAGGAGCAGCACTTGTTGAAACAGCTTCCTTCTTTCCTTTTCTTTCATAAAGTTGTTGGGTTGTTTCTTTCTTAAGTCTGTTTGAAGCCAACAAATTAGACTCTAACTCCAATGCTGCATCTTGCATGTTCAGCAGGGTGATAGGTATTCTTTCTCTCAGCAATAGAGAAAATTCATGATCAAAGGCATTGGCATAGGTGAGCTTAGTTGATGTTTCAATAGGATTAATTTATGCTGGAATCCTACTATACATTTTGTTAAATCTTTTGGAAAAATCAGCAACAGTCTCCTCTTTTTTCCTTCTGAGAGCTCCAAACTCAGTTATATAATAGGTGTGGTCCTTTGTGTCTCCCCATTGCCTCATGAAAAGATCATGGAGCTCCTCAATTATAGTGATTGAGTTGGCAGGCAACTCTCTGAACCACTTCCTTACATCCCCATCAAGGCTCTGAACAAATACCCTCATCCATACATCTTTGATCTCAATGTTTTGATTGTCAGCATAACTTAGGAAAGCCTCCCAATGTTCTTCAGCAGTGGTCTCCCCCTAGCCATTGAACCTAGGCATATATTTCTGGTAATCACCTCCAGGCAGAGCATGTAAAGGCTGAGGTAAGACTAAGGGTGCATACCTGGCTGCAACCATGCGGTCCATCATATCCATGGGAGGGTTTTGAGCTACCATTTTTGTACTGATAGGTTTTGAAGATGAGGAAGCTTGACTGGAACTTGTTTGAAAAGGGCTTTTCCCTACTTTTAGCTGAAAGAGAGGTATTTTACCAAGAGAAGAAGTCTTGGCTTTCAAAAAGGTTTGAGGATTAGTAAAAACTTGAAAAGTGCTCTTAGGGATGGTAGGTTTTATCCAAGGTGAGTTTTCAGCTGAATGTAATGAAACACCCAACTGGTCAGTGTCACAGGAGGCTAGTAAAGATTGAGACCTTCTAAGTTTTCTTGTTGTTTTCAAGATCTGTTCAGGGTCCGAAACCCCTGAATGTAACGGTGAAGTAGGTCTGCTCCTGGTTCCCACTCCTCTAGAAGCCACTGTGACAACTTTGGTGAAAAATAGCCTTAAAAGTGTTGGTTCAAGTCCACCTCTTAAACCAGGAAAACTGATAAGTATCCCAGGGAAGATATGCTTCAGCTTTGTCCCCGGCAACGGCGCCAAAGATGTTTGTGCCAGAAATTGTTTCTAAGGCCAGAGAAACAAGCCAACACACACTCAAGATAAAATTCAATAAAACAGATAAGGTTTACGGTTTCTGTAATTTTTTAATGGTTATAAGCTTTGGGAACAATCAGGGAATACATTCATAAACAAAGCAATAACTAAATCATAAACAAATGATGATAAAGATGCATAATATATCACACCAGATCCATAGAAAAACAATGTTGAGGTTCATACATAACAGACAAGCATTACCATCAAATACACATTAACCAGCAATGAATATATCTATTAAGAAACTAAACAAGTTCAATAATGAATCCAGCATAGAAAAACTGAAGGAGGAAAGTCATATATATCATAATTTCATCAGCAAATGCTTATAAGAATCACAATAATTAGCTCTGAACAAGTCTGAAGATACAAACATTCTGCAGACCTCCTGTAGCGCCCAGAAAATCAGAACATTGCTAATGATTCTCTAATCTTCCTAAATAGTGTTTCTTTACAAAATTAGTTGGGTCTAAAACCCTAACTGCCTCTATCAACTCGCTGAGGTAAAGTAAAAAGTACAAACTTACAAAATTACAAAATATGCTAAAAATAGTAAATCACTAACATATGTGTTTATTCAAAATATAACAACTAACTAAATGAACAACTGACTTAAAGATCTTTTGCTGCTTCAGCCAACAAGGCAATACCATCTAGCACTCGAGACGACTTCTTTGCTTTTTTCTGCTACTGCTCCATGTCATTAATCTTCTTGATGAGCTCCTTGTTTCTCTGTTGTAGGTCCTGGACTGTCTTCTCCAACTTTGTGGAATGCATGTCAGTAGCTATTTTCCTTTTGAGAACCTCTTTGGATACTTCTGACAGCTCCTGGAAATGATTATAGACATCCTGCAGTTCTTCTATAAGCCCTTTGTTAACCTTCATTAACACATCATTTACATCCTGCAAGTGTTTCATCTGTTGCTTATACTGCTGAATACTTTCCTGCAAGTTTTCTTTATCAAAACTAGGGATCTCAGATATGTTTGCATCCTTTATTAACCAGTCTAAGAAATCAATAGGAATACTAGGATCTTTTAGAATTCCTGCTTCCCTAAGTATAAGCTCATCTTCTTCTTCCCACTCTTGATTTTCAACAGGACATCTTTTAGCTTTCTCTTCTTGCTGCTATTTTAAGAGTTTATTTTTTATCTCAAGAATTATTGCAGATAATTTAGATGCAGGATTGCTTGAATCTTCTAATGATTTTCATGAACTCTTGACTTCTGCAGGATGCACATGAGAAGCTTTTACAGCTGCTGGCTTCTTCCCTTTTCTGCTAGCTTTTTTAATTTATGGATTTTCTTCAGGAGATACATCATCTAACACAGTAACTTCATTTATGTTTAACTTGGGATTGAGCAATTTTTTCATGTTCAGTCTTAGCTTGTTCTTTGACTTAGTTTTAGGTCTCCAATATGATGCTATTTCTCTCGGCATTTTCGGCTCCTTTCTTTGATGTTGGATAGCAGTCAACTCTACTGCTTCAAGTTTACTCCTCTTTCTGTTAGGTTTTGTTGCTTTGCTGCCTGAAGTAGGAATTTCTCTATAGGTTTCAGTTTCAACTGTACTTTTTTCTACTTTCCCCTCTTCTAACAGGTAACCTTCATCATCAGACAATATAGTACTGGGGCTTCTCTATTTGACTTGCAATTATTCTTCATGTACAGCCCCCTTTTTTGTATCAGCAGTTTTCATTTCATGAGGGACCTCTCTTGGTACCATGGGCTATAGCAGCTGCTTTTGGTCTTCAAATAGTGAGTACCTGCCTTTGCTACTAACTGAAAATACTTTGGGTTTTCTATCCTCTTCCACCTGCTCTGATATTTTCTCAGTTTTGACCTCTTGTTTAACCTCAAGCTTAGGATTCTGTCCCAATTTTCTCATCAAAACCTTACCCTTGTCAACTTGCCTCTTAGGTTTCTAATCTTCTTCTTTGGTTTGAAAACCATACCAAAAGATGAAAAAGTCCCAGGTCTTCCCTTCATGTTCCAAAACAGTGTTAATAATCAGCTTAATTAGCCCATGATGAAAGATTGATTGAGATGTATGATCTTCATGCTTCTTAACCCTATTGGACATTTTCTGCAAGCTTTTCAGAAAGAAGAATGGCAGGTTCATATTTGACACCCCAATCATGTGCTGAAGGAATCTGAAGTGGTATTTGTATACATAAGCATACCTGCCCTCGCAAGTAACATAGCTCTGCAGTATCCTGATTGGCTCAACCCACTCCTTTCTGAAATTTTGAATAAGGATGCCTTTATTCCAATTAGGGGTGACACTGGGTAATAGATATCTCTGTGGCTCAAAGTCAAAAGGTAGCTTCTTGAACCATGGTTCACCATCATTTTTAATCCCTGTGGCTTCTGATATCAGCTCTACTATCAGCTTAAATTTGAGATTATCAAAGGTCACCATGTCATTTTTTAAACCTTGAGCAAACTTACAGGACACCTCTGTATTATGACAATCTATCTTCTTAAAAAATTCCATCCAACCTGCTTGTTGAAACAATTCAACACATCCAGGGAGGTTTTCAATCCACCCTACATCAGTTGGTTCTGCTCTGTTCACTTTACCACTCTTACCCATCTTTTTCTTCCAGGGATGGAAACTATATGGCTTTAGGTTTCAATTTATGATCTGACAAATACCTGCTGCATTGAAATCTCTTAGGTTTCACTGACAGCTCCTTTTAATCTTGTCTGACTGCTCCTTGGTTTTCCTAATACAAATTAGGTTTATCATAAGCATCAGAGACTTAGTTCATTTGAAATCTTCCAAATTCTTCACTGCAACTGGTGACTGTCATGCAAATTTATTTATTGGTTGTTCATCTCCAATATGAAACATAAGCCTGTGTATTGAGCACCATAACCCGCCTGAATGCTGTATAGATAATATCTGCACAATAAAAGTTTACAAGAAGAATCTTGGCTATCAACCTTCTAGATTAATTGCAGACTGTTCAGAGGCTGAATGAAAGGAATATAAGGCAAAAATAATCTCAAACTTATCACTTTCAGCTCTCAACAGTTTAGATATCAAAATGATAATAAGTTCTCATTTATTCTCAAGCTTTAAACTCCTCGCTTCCTCTAATCTGCTTGACTGATATACTTGTTTTCAAAGCAAAATAAATATCTCCACCAGGTAGAATGATTTAGATTACTGAGGATTCACTGTTCTTCATCAAGCCTTTGAGTGAAATTTAATCATCAATAAGACTGTCATAAAAACCACTTATCACTGACCATCTCCAAAATGTATAATAAACCACAATATATGAATGCTTTAGGTCTTAGGCTGCTCAGTATCATCTCTGCACTCATACACTGCTCGTTCTCTGTTTCATTTTTTACTTCGAAACCAAACTGATCAGCCTTTTATCATGCAATAAAAACGAGGTCTTTATGCTGTCTATGTCTTCATACTGTCTTAAGGTCCAACTCCTTTATCTCACATTGCACCAGCAGCAGTCTTAGGTTTGTACATCATGACTGACAGAATTTTTATCTCACCAAACCATCAAACCTTGACAAGATTATATTGATATAAAAAACCGATATTGTTCAATATTTGTTCACTCATAGTTCTAATCTTCTTTTCTCCTCACAGAGATGTTTGATGAGAGAAAATATTAATGTTTGGTTCAAAAACATTTGCTAGAACATGCTTCACCAGAAAAACCCCAAATTAATAGATATTTTTGGGTGACCGTGAAATACCTATTAAATGCTCCACTAAAGTTGCTTTAAGCCAGTCTTCAGGCTGTTTAATGGCTAAACAGGTGTCTTGATGTGTTTGATTTGATTACAGATGTCAGAATAAAGAAGCCCTAGTTTTCGGAGCAACTGTAAAAACCCCCACTCGGCTTCGTAACTGCAATCTCCATGTTTTTAGGCTGGCACCGTCATTCTATTAAGTCTTCTAACATCAAACATCCATGCATGTAACAATTCACTTTGCATTAGACCAAATTTTGCTGCTACCTATCAATGCTCAACTGTTTTAGGAGTAATGATAGCCACGATTTGCTTCACGACCTGGAACCACTTGGAATCATGATAAATCTGGAGCTCACACATAGCAAACAACTCACAGCATGGGATTAGTCATTCAGCGTTTGAAATCATGACACAAATTTGCTATAAAACTAGGAATAATGAAGGTCGTGATATTCTTGTAGCGCGCCTTCATTATTTTTTTACCCCAGTGCTACAAGAATAATTCTAGTGCTATTTTCTCACGGTTTTTCATCTTTTTGGCATTTTGTGTGAGGTTTAAAAGTTGCTTGAGTAGTGATAATGCATTATTAAGCTCAAAATACTCATTTGTGAATCCATGATTTGATAAAATGACTTTAAAACTCCTTCAACAAAAACAAACCTATGGCTTAAAATTGAAAATTTCAAAAACAAGCTCAAAATTTCATAAAAATACTAAAAAAAATTTCCTAAAAGAGAGAAAAATAAAAATAAAGTAAAGCAAATCAAACCAAAATTGAAGAAACAAAATTCAGACTTAACACCTGGGGTAACATCTCATCAAACAACATCTTGTATATTTCTGACATGATAGAATTTGCAAATTCAAACATATTGATTTGCTTGGGCAAATCTGAGGAGAAGATGGTACTTAAAAACTGCAATTCGGTGACGTTCGAACAAAGCAACATATTTAGTAAATAAGTCTGAAACTTGAAGAACCTGACCTTTGGAAACTCGCTCAATTGAAGATGTATAGCTTCTGCTAAGTACTCGTCTAAACTGAGTACATGAGCTGACTGAGACTCAGAACTTAATGAAAATATTTTTAATAGAAATCCCAAAATGACATCATTTACATGACAATCATCATCTAGACCCAAAACTTGACAGACTAAGGATGCAACTAATTGTACTTCATATTTGAAAATGTGAACAGGATAGGGCAGAACGAGACCGTCTAGTGATTGACCATTTTTAAGGATACTTGACAATAATTTACAACGGACCTCAGTTTCACAATTTTTATATGCCTCGGCTAAAACAGAGTCATTTACAGGTTCACGACTATCAAGGTAGTTATTAGGCATGTTCAGGTTTTCACGGATGACCTTGGCATCAATTTTACACAGTATCCTAGACGTAGACTGACTTACGATAACTCTCTGAGAGGAAGAATAATTAACTGCGCACCATTCTGCGAACTCGAGAAAATGCAGGGTCTGTTCAACAGCAAAATAATATAAAAAATGATTTACAGGCATTTAGGATATCATTACCCTATGAATTGTACTGCCATAACCTCTCTTTGCTAACTGATACACTTCCCATAGACAAAAAAGAGTCACACACTCCTCTGTCTCTGTCGACCAGGTATTCTTCTTTATTATCCAAAATATGACTAAACCCTTGCAAATATTTTCCTTTGTCCATAATTCAGACAACAACGGTAATTAGGTAGATGAATTTCAGGCGTCCCAGACTTACCTGTTACTGTGACTGCATGTATTCAAGATTAACTGTTGAGGTTGGTGAGCACGCAGGTCCTTTTCATTCGTCTGGCGCCAAAAAAAAATAAATTCTTGAACAAGTCAACTTTGTTTATATAGGACCCCCACTCCAGAGACCCCCTTTAGTGGTTTTCACTAAACTGCTTTTTCCTACGGAATGCACCACGAGTTGCCACATGTACTGTGGTTTGCATTCCACTACTACCTTTTGTCTCCAACCACCGCGCAACTTCCTGCTCCAGATCCGTCAATGACCATTGATATATTTCACCTTTATTTTCCAGCTGTCGGATGAAGCGACACGTACCCTATTCCATTGAGCTCCTTTTGTTTTATCAAGCGTGCAAGTCTACAGGGTGGAGTTCACAACAACCATAGATCTTATCGAGCCAAATCAGCGACCATTGATCTTCATGTCTCGTTGAACACCCCATATACCCTTATCTTTCTCACATCTTTATAAAGCAGGCACATTATAAGCCTTCGATCTCCATCTCCTCGCTTTACACCGTTGGATCCTGTGATAATCCATCGCTTGCTCGCCCTTTGTCATACCTTTATACCATAACATTTAACCAAAGTTTGACAAGCAACCATTATTTCCTTTTTATCATGGTCCTTTCGAGCCTCTGCTAGGTAGAGTTGTTAACAACTGGCTCCATCTGGGGATGATATCCTCCCTGTGAGGTATCAAAGAACTCGTAGACCAGGTGCCTATCTTTAATCCTTCGTAATAACTTCCAAAAAACCTATCTTTTGTTTTTTGTAGATATATTGTTTTTATTTTTAGAAAGGAAGGGCACACCTCTTGAATCTTAGGGCCTTCACCGCGGGCTTCAAATACATTCGACCTACCATCCATATTGACTTGTAAGGAAAATAAGTATTTATAGGCTATAATACAAATTTTACCCTTCTCCTTAGGACAGGTAATGTTTCAGATACCTTCCATTGATAGGGTTACTATCCAGAGGAGCCCCATTCGGATATTCTAGCAGAAATGCATTTTATCCTCTGTATCCAGCAACAACATAAGGACCTACCCACATATGATCAAATTTCCCATGTTTGTATTCTTGAGGAGCATCCCACTTCAAGACCAAATCATCAATCTGAAACTGTTCTTCTTTGATTCTCTTGTCAAAAGTATTTTTCATTTTTTCCTGATGTAACTACACCTTATCATAAGCCTTATTTCTCAGTTCTTCCAGCTCAATAATCTGATTTATCCTCCTTTGCATGTGATTTGGTTCTTCTTGCTGATCTTGAAAATATCTCATAACTGGAACACCCAATGACACTGGAAAAACAACTTCAATTTCGTACACCAGTTGAAACGGAGACATACCGATTGACCGTTTGGTACTAATTCTGTCAACCCACAAAGCATACTTGAGCTTGGTGTTCTAGGACTTCTTATTATCTTCCAATAGCTTTCTGATGATCCTTACTAGGCTTTTATTTGAGGATTCAGCTAACCCATTTCCCTGCGGATAATAGGCAGTTGAATGATTGAGACTTATATGATATTTGTGACAGAATTCAATCATTTTCTTGGACTTAAAAGCAGCTGCATTGTCTATTACTATTCTTTTGGGGCATCCAAATCGAGCCAATATATTTTCCTCAAGAAAATCCACGATTACAGCTTCAGTGGCTCTTTTGGTGGGAATCGCTTCAATCCATTTTGTAAAATAATCTATAGCTGTCGGAATCCATTTGTGTTGTCCTGACGAATTGGGGTTTATCTCGCCAATAAAATCCAAACCCCACTGTTGGAAAGGAGCTTCTATTGTTATTGGATTTAAAGGAAGAGGAAGTACCTTTCTCTTACCATCAAAAATTTGGCATTGATGACACCTTCTAGTTTCTTTATACACATCTGAAAATAATGTTGGCCAATAATAACCTACTCTTAAAATTTTGTTTGCAGTCACCTTCCAAGAATGATGTCCTCCACAATCTCCCTTATGAAATTCTTTGGTTGTTTGCTGAGCTTCATTCTCTAAAAGACAGTTTAGTAATACTCCTCTGGGGTCTTTCCAATAAAGATATTTATTTATGATATAAAATTTGGCAGCTTTCAATTTTATGGATCTCTCCCTTGACTTACTCGATCCTTCTAGCACTTGTAAATTGCGAAGGACGTAGACAATATCAGAATACCATGGAGATGTCACAAAATTAGCCATTACTTCGACTTCTGTATCTAACTAATTAACCTTGTGAGATAGGAAATTAATTTGCAAAGCCTCATAGTTTGAATTAGCCATCATCTTTTCCAATCCTTGTCCTTTAACTAGCTTAGTAGGCTTTATCTCTATGTCGTATTCCAGTAATGTAGCTATCCATTTTTCCCTTCTGCCTTCTAGATCAGGTTGTGTAAAGATTCCTTTTACTGCAGCCATTGGAACATGTGCAATTATATGTGAATGAAGAATATATACTCTGAAATCCTTCAATGCTTTAACTAAAGCATATGCTTGCTTCTCCATGATATCATATTTCAATTCCCCATCCCTCAACATTTTGCTAAAAAATGCTATGGGCTGTTCCAGGTTCTCATTATTCTTCTGCAATAAAACTGCTACTATAGTATATTCTGAAGCATATGAAAATACTGAGAAATATTTGGTAAAATATGGAGTCACCAACACAGGAGCATCTGATATTGCTTTTTTTATTTATCAAAAAGACTTTCTGGCTTTAGCATTCCATTTCACCTCATGACCCTTCTTCAACATATTTGTGATATTCATTAGGATCTCAGCAAAGCTTGGCACAAACCTTCTTAAAAAATTCACCTACCCCAAGAATGACTGTATTTCCTTCTTACTCCTGGGTTCTCCTACTTTCAAAATTGCACTCACCCTTTCAGGATCAATTTTTATTCCATCCTTGGATATTATATGGCCCAACAATTTTCCTTCTTCTAATGCAAAATTGGATTTCTTAGGATTCAATGATATACCAAACTTTCTACACTTCATGAAAACTTTCTCTAGATGATGTAAATGTTCTCTGTAATATTTTGAATAGACTGTAATATCATCCATGTAGATTACCACAAAATTCCCAATTTCTCCTGCAAAAGCAATGTCCATAGCCCGCTGGAAAGTAGCTCCTACATTCATTAAGCCAAAAGGCATCTTTGCATACATAAATGTGCCCCAAGGTGTAGTAAATGCAGTTTTCTCTTGATCTTCAGGTAATACCTTGATCTGATTATAGCCAGAAAAACCATCTAACATTGAAATTCTTTCAGCTCCAACTACTTTCTGCAATAAATGGTCCATCTTTGGAAAAGGATAATTATCCTTCATAGAAACTTTGTTTAAATTCCGGAAATCTATACACAATCTTATTTCTCCATTCTTATTTCTAACAGGAACCAGATTTGCAACCCACTTTGAAAATCTTAGAGTTACAATGATCTTGGCATCAAATAACTTCTTAATTTCCTTCTCAATAATAGGAAGCAACTTAGGGTTTATCCTTCTGAGATTCTGTTTGAAAGGTTTCTCCCCAGGATTTATGGGAATAGTATGATGTATGATAGATGTATCATACTCCTTAAGGTCCTCATAACTCCAAGCAAATACGTCTGTATATTTTTTCATTAATTTCACATATTCTTCTTTTTCTTTTTCAGGCAATTTCTTCGATAATTTTATAATCTTAGGATTCTCTTTAGTGCCAATATTCCTATATTCAATAGCATTCTCAACAGGTTTTACCTTGGTGTTCTTAGCCACATCATTCTGATAAAAAAAAAATTCTAAAGGAATCAAGCCCCTTGGTATGAAATTATTTTTTAATTGAATAATATCCTTACCTCCTAAGGTTCCCTTCAACTTTTCAGCGCCTTCCTTTTCTTTGTCAAGTTCTTCATCATCTTGAAAGTTCTCACCATCATCATTTTCGGTGTTAATATGAGTATTTACAAATTCTCCTGATAATTCCAAAAACCTTCTGATCTACATGTCGTCTGCAAATACCTGCCAATATTTAGAATTGTTAGGAATAGATGGTCTATTCACAATATCCACCTGATATTATTTCTGACCAGCAATAGGGGTTTTTAATTTTCCAGCAGCTACTGCCAGAGAATCTGCCACCATATTTTCATGCCTGGAAACCACTTGAATCGTGTGCTCCGTGAAAAAGTTGCCAATCATATCCCACACTTCATTCCTATAAGCCCTCAATCGAGGATGCCTTTTTTGATAACTGTCATTCACTTGGTTTATCACCAATTTTGCATCTCCTAAAACTTTTATCGTTTGTGCTCCTAAATATTTCAAAGCATGCAACCCCAGTAATAAAGCTTCATATTCTGCTACATTATTGGTGCATTCAAATGTTAATTTATATGATAAATCTTTGAAATCCCGAATAGGAGAAATTATACACACACCAGCCCCAACACCTATTTTTGCAGCAGATCCATCAAACTACATAGTCCATAAACCTTCCCTTTTTTGTTTTTCCTCCAAAGCATCTTGTTCCTTCATCTCTTCTCTTTTATCTTCTTCAGACTTCTCCTGTAATGTGGCTTCTAGATCACATGGAATAGTATCATTAAAGAAAATAGAAGACCCCAAATCAGTATCAACAGCATATATATGATGAACTTCAGGTTTATCTTGACTGCTCACTACATAAGGAGTCCTTTTTTCACTATACAACCTTCTGCTCCCATCTTGAACTGGAATCGTAGCATATGACATATCCATCTGTAAACTACCTTTTAACTTCGAGGTCCAAGATCTTGACAACAATACCCCAAATTTAGGTGGAATATCTGCTACTACCACATCCATGACTATAGTTTTAGATGGCAACTTGTTCAGAGTCACCACCATATATTTGATCAAACCAAGGCATTTTACTCTTCTAGAGTCAAAAGAATACAAATCTTTATAGGGCCTTGTCACTTCTAGTCCCAAACTTTCAACTACTCCCTTTGGCATTAAATTGTGTGATGCTCTAGAGTCTAACATAGCATTATGGACCACCATATCATGTGCATTCAAACTCAAATAGAAAGGAGGGACCTCCTCATTCTCTAAATTTTCAACCTTTGACCCAAATGAAATAGCAGGATTATCATCATTCAACTCTAAAATATCAGATTGCAATTCCCCTTGACCCTTGATCATTATTGCTATGGTATCTCTATATTCATTGTTTCTCAACAACTCGTTAAATGGAACAAAAAATTTTTAACTTTGAAAGCTCATTTTGAAAATTAAAACCGGAACCAACCCTTTCTACATCAATTGGGGCCACTTGCTTCATTCTTTTATCTCTTTGTACCTCATTTTCAGCTTCTTTATTTACAAGGGACTCTTTCTGCACTTATTTTCCCTTTTCTACATTTAGGGAACTCATGGAAGGTTGATTTGGGTTGGCCTTCCCTTTATTTATAAAAACCTCCCTACTTCTCAATCTGATTTTCCTCTGCACATCATCCATAGCATGTAAATAACCCCTTTGGTACTGTTCTGTCTCCCTTTCAAACTCCTCATTTCCACCTTCCCGTTCAAACATGTTATGTTCTTCTTCAGTAAGATATACCTTTGAATCCAGCTCCCCAAAGACATGAATTTCATTTTCAGTAGGATCCTCTTCATCAACAATATAATTCTTAGGAAACAGTGGTCGAATTTGCTGTTCTTCCTGATTTCTTGGGTTTCTTGTGTCTCTCTGCCTATTTTGTGGAGGAATAGGGGGATTTGGTCTTCTAAAATTGGCGTTCCTGATTTAAGGGTCAGTTTGTTCTCTGTTGAAACCCCTATTGTCCATAGTTAATATGTCCATCAACTTTTCCATCGTTTTCAACATCATTTCAAATTTGACATCATTAGTAGAAGAAGCAGAACAAAAATTTTCGTCCTATTTCCTCCTATCAATATCTCTATGTTTCATTTTTCCACTGGCCATCATATTTGCTTCTACTTCTAAAGCATCTGTAAACATTGCAGCAAGGGTTGCTGATTTTATTTCCCTTAATGAGAATGCAAAATCATTGTCAAAGGCTCCAGCATAATGTAATTTGGAAGTGGCCATAGAGGGTTTTATATCTTCAGGAATGGAATTATAAACCCTCATGAATCTGCTAGAGAATTCATGGAAAAATTCGAAACCTCCTTTTTTGAGACTGTTATACTGAGACAAGAGTTGTAAAGGATTCTTTTTATCATCCCATCTATCTAGAAATGCATTTTGGAAACCCTGAAAGTTCATTATAGACCCATCTGGAAAATCTTTAAACCATTTCTTTGCCTCTCCTGATAAACTTTGAGCAAACAACCGCATTTTGACATCTGGATAATCAACTTCTTCTAAGTCGATGAAATCTTCAAACTTGGCAACATGTTGCTTTGCGGTTATGTCACCTTCTCCATCAAACAAAGAAATTCTTTGGGAATAATTCTGAGGAAGGTCATGTAATAAAGCAGGCAACCACAAGGGAGTAAATTTGGCTGCCATTGGTCTAGGTGGGTTCAAAGGCACTGAAGGCTTTTGAGTATTTTGAGAAGCAAATGTTTCGACTTTCATGCTTTGTTGTAAATCTCTCCAGAGGGAATCCAATAAATAAGATTCTAATCTACGGGAATTAAACTCAATATTCTGCAGACCAGACTCAGATTTAGTTTTCAACAAACTCCTTCCAACACTAACTTCCCATTTTGGATCAATAAGAGAATCTTGAGAAGATGATGTACCAAAAATAGGAAAACCTAACTTTTCTTTACCTTTCCTCTTAAATAACTTTTCCAGGTCTTCAATACTTTTTAAAACTTTGGTGTCAGAATTACCTCGTGTGTGTCTTCTCGAAGCCAGAACGACTCCTTTAGATTCGAAAATTTTACAATGGAGTCGCCAGGGAAAATATACAACCCTTTCTACTAAAAAGAATTCATGTTTGCCCACATAAATATTTCTTCAAATTTGTCATTCTCCCCAGGGAACATGTGCACTTTCGTTCCCCGGTAACGGCGCCAATTTGTTAGCACTCAGAATGTACTCGAGTTGTGAAAGATAAATTCCAAGGTAACAACAAAACCACTTTTAGAAAGAAACTGGCTTTTCTTTCCAGAGAGGGATCTCTCAAATACAGATTTAACAAGGCCAAATATAACTCAACACTCAAAGATTCGATAAATGGTTGAAACAACAAGTAACCATTGGGAAATGGAGTCACATATATATAAAGATATCACAAAGACATATGCATGAGATTTTGTCAAAGGAAAGATAACCATTCCATCACAGTCATTCATTTAGTTCAGGTGAAATAGAAGAGAATGAAACAGTCCATTAATACAGAGCATCAAAGATGAATTCTATATTAAATTTAGTAGAAAAATGTATAAAATATATAAAACGATGATCAGATCATAAATGATATGAATTCTAACCATTCAACACTATGCTTCAGATATGAAGAAAAACAGAATGAAGTGTTAAACTAGAAAAACAAAAAACAATCACAGAAAAAGAGAAATACAAACTGCAATGTAAATGACGTAGGAATCTCTAATAACTCTTATGCATTCGCTTTGTTATTCAAAAATATACGTCTTCAAAAAATACATTCAACAACAAGATGGGTTCCAACCCCCATCATATAAAATAGATGCACTTATATACATAAAAATAATTTCATCTTCTAAGAAGATTTATAACTGAATAACCGGCTTAATCAAAGTCTTGTAACTATATTCCTAACTCCTGGGAATAAACTACTAGCTTCAATCCTAACAGATCATTAAGTTAAAATCAACTCGGTAACATGGCCTCGTCCAAGCAGCTCCTTAACGCGCAACACCTGTCTTCATGAATGAAGGATATACTTCGTTTTTTCGAATCTTTCTATGGCTCTCCATTGCTCCGCGCTTGGAATATCATATTCGATCATCTCGCGAATGGACACCTCCAGCTCTATGTAGACTTCATAAGACACCTTAGGAAACCTTCCCCTGATGATTAGGAATTTCTGTAGTATCTCAAAATCTTCCATCAGCTTATCCACGATGAATTTCCCTGTTAGCACTTTTTCCAAATCATCAAATTTGGAATGATTCATGCATCTTTGTATCAACATGTTGTGATAGTGCTCTTGAGAAAACATTCATCCCTCTTCATCTCAAAAGGAAGGAAGCCCATCTTCGAATAGTTCTTTGAAAGCCTGTTTGAAGTCATTATCCTGTGAGATCATTTCATCAGCTTTGTCCTGGATTTCCTTCATTAGATGATGCTTATGGATAAACCTTTTGGCCCACAGTACCATTGTTATCCTGTCCTTTACTCCTATATCATGCAACTTTTGGTATGTTAATGAATTTAAGAAGTTTAACGCATTTTGGGCTGTGGTAAGGGGTTTCCTCTCCATATTTTCATTTACTAATTTCAGTCTTTGATTGGCCAAATTGATCAATATTCTTTGATCATCAGTGTAGTTCAAGTAATGCCTGAATTTAGTAATTTCTACGAATAATGTATCCCAAATTATGTGCTTTGCTCCCTAGAAAGTACCCTTTCCTATGTTTCTTTCTTTCAATTCATTAAATTTCTTCTGTAGCTGATTTCTATCTTGCAATATTTTATTTTTATTTTCAGTAACTTTGGCCAGCTCGGATTTTGACTTTTTCATTTTCTACCTTTAATTCTCTTATTTCTTCATCTTTCAGGTTGACCTGGGACATGGGCACTAGTAAGTCATCTACAGAAAAATCATTTAATGGTTTCTCAATATTCACAATGGACAGGTCTTCATCAGTGGGAGTCTGGCTCATCAATTCCTCCATAATTTCTTTTTCATCATTTTGGTCCTTTTTCAGCAGGGAGATTTGTGCTATCAGCTCATTCCGCTCTGTTTCCCATTTGTCTTTTTCTTCTCGTAATTTGACAGTTTTTTCCTTTATGCTCCATCATTTCCTAGTGAATCTTGTCTTTCTCTTCTTGTAATGCCAATAATTCAGATGATTGAACATGTTCTGTACTTGGGATCTTCAACCTTTTCTTAAAAACCTGGAGGGCGTTGTCCTTTTCTTCCAGAAGTCTTTTGATTTCCTGGGTGTTATCTCTTTCATTTCTTGAGCTGATAATGTATGCTTGTAGCTTTTTAATTTGAATGGAATTGGCCTTATTTTCAACTTTCTCATGTTTTAATTGAACTTCTAACTTGTCTACCAAAATTTCTAACTTATTAACTCTCGACATAGCATGCAATAAATCTGAATAAATAATTTCACCTGTTTTCTTATATAACTGTATTTTGTCTAGTACACTAATCTTGTCCAATTTTACCTCCATTTCTGACATCTTCTTATCACTTACCATGGCCAATTTAAAAGTATTTATTTCTATGTCCCTAGTAGAAATCAAGGAATTTTTTGGATTATTAAAACTCCTCACCCGCAGGAGTAGATTCCTTGTCTCTTCTAGGGACTGCTTTCACTTATCCACATAACTGGCCATGAGCTCCTCTTTGGCCTTGAAAACTACGCTTGATTCTGAATTGTCTACACTTTTAAAAGAAAATTGATTCACCTATACAGCTTTTGTAGGGACCAAAACAACTCTTTTTAAATCATCTGAAATAACTTCACTTAAATATTTATCATCTTGAAATGACCTGGCCTTTTTATGTGAATCATCCTCATCCACTTCCATGCTTTCAACTTCAGAAAGACTCCTTTTAACCAAAATATTAGGACCCTCTGTCGCTTGAGATACTACAATCGGTATAGTACTTGCATTTTCATCAGATCTTGGAATTTCCATAGAATGAAACAAATTGGTTGTCTCGCTTAGACCTTCAACAACTTGGAGGTCAAAAGGATTTTTTTTATTCACCTTCCTTCTCAGGGAAACCATATGATGTGGATCATAATTTACCCTTTGCTCCTTTTGAAATTCCATGCTTTCCAACAATTTTTCTATAAACACCAGAGCACCTTTATTTTTGAAAATAAAAGAACCAACTTTGAGAGGGAACTTGATATTTGAAAAATTCTTAAAAGCCCCAAAGTGTTCTTCTTCAGAATGTAATATTTGTCTCATAAACTCCAATGCAAAAATTCTGGAAGTAAGGAAAGCAGGTAACCTATAAGGTTCTCTAGTAAAACCATACATTCTTAAAACAGTGAAATCCTTATACAGAAGCCAATCTCCGACTCTATCCTCAGGTGAGGATTGCATCATGTTTTTCATCTCTTCCAATACCCGTGGTAATATCTCATCAAACAACATCTTTTATATTTCTGACATGATAGAATTTGCAAACTCAAAAATGTTGATTTGCTTGGGCAAATCTGAGGAGAATATGGTACTTAAAAACGGCAATTCGGTGACGTTCGAACACAGCAACATGTTCAGTAAATAAGTCTGAAACTTGAAGAACATGACCCTTGGAAACTCGCTCAATTGAATATGTATAGCTTCTGCTAAGTACTCATCTAAACTAAGTACATGAATTGACAGAGACTCAGAACTTAATGAACTTATTTTTAATAGAAAGCCCAAAATGACATCATTTACATGACAATCATCATCTAGACCCAAAACTTGACAGACTAAGGACACAACTAACTGAACTTCATATTTGAAAATGTGAACAGAATAGGGCAGAAAGAGACCGTCTAGTGATGGACCATTTTTAAGGATACTTGACAAGAATTTACAACGGACCTCAGTTTCACAATTTTTATATGCCTCGGCTAAAACATAGTCATTTACAGGTTCACGACTATTAGGGTAGTTATCAGGCAAGTTCAGGTTTTCACGGATGACCTTGGCATCAATTTTACACAGTATCCTAGACGTATACTGACTTACGATAACTCTCTGAGAAGAAGAAGAATTAACTACACACCATTCTGCAAACTCGGGAAAATGTAGGGTCTATTCAACAGCAAAATAATATAAAAAAGATTTACATGCATTTAGGATATGATTACCCTACGAATTGTACTGCCATAACCTCTCTTTGCTAACTGATACACTTCCCACAGACAAAAAAGGTTCACACACTCCTCTGTCTCTGTCGACCATGTATTCTTCTTTATTATCCAAAATATGACTAAAGCCTTGCAAATCTTTTCCTTTGTCCATAATTCAGACAACAACGGTAATTAGGTAGATGAATTTTGGGAGTCTGGGACTTACCTGTTACTATGACTGCATGTATTCAATATTGACTGTTGAGGTTAGCGAGCATGCAGGTCCTTTTCATTCGTCCGACGCCCAAAAAAAAAAAAATCTTGAACAAGTCAACTTTGTTTATATAGGACCCCACTCCGGAGACCCCCTTTAGTGGTTTCCGCCAAACCGCTTTTGCCTGCGGAATGCACCATGAGTTGCCACATGTACTATGGTTTGCATTCCACTACTACCTTTTGTCTCCAACCACCACGCAACTTCCTGCTCCGGATCCATCAATGACCGTTGATATATTTCGCCTTTATTTTCTAGCCGTTGGATGAAGTGACACATACCCTATTCCATCGAGCTCCTTTGTTTTATCAAACGTGCAAGTCTATAGGGTGGAGTTCACAACAACCGTAGATCTTATCGAGTTGGATCAGCGACCGTTGATCTTCACGTCTTGTCGAACACCCCATATATCCTTATCTTTCTCGCATCTTTATAAAGCGGGCAGATTATAAGCCTTCGATCTCCATCTCCTCTCTTTACACCATTGGATCCTATGATAATCCATCGCTTCCTCACCCTTTGTCATACCTTTATACCATAACATTTAACCAAAGTTTGACAAGCAACCATTATTTCCTTTTTATCATGGTCTCTTCAAGCCTCTGCTAGGTAGAGTTGTTAACAAGGGGCATACGTTTTATTTGATGACCTTGCCATGACTTTCCTCAATCACTTTCAGCTACCTGTACGTTACGACGTTGGTACCGAACTCTTATTGACATTTCAACAAGATAAAGCCACACATATCTCGGATCATATTCAAGAATGGCATAGAGGAAAGTGGTTTATTAATGCCTTTATACCACTGTAATTTCTCCTTGAGTGGTTCCTCAAGTCATTGTTAGCTTACAACGTGAAGTATGTTTCTACATTCGGAGTCCAAAATAAGGAACAAGAAATATTTATGGCACAAGAGGTGGATTTGATCTATCAATCTAGACTTTTGTATGAGATTATACCTAATGTTCCATGATCTAGTTTCGATCCCAAGATCAAGCCTGGGCCACATGTTGATGGAATTGTGGGTTGTACAAGTACTAAAACTATGGATTCGGTTGTGAAACAAGTGTGCCAATTGTCAATTCATCAATCTGCGTCGAGACAAGCCATGGCTTCGTCTCAACCTACCCAAACGACGAGTTAATTTTCTTTGCAATAGTCAGACCAGAAGGGCAACCAACAGCCTGGAAGGAATAAGAAAAAAGGAAAAAATAATAATAAGGGTGGGAATAAGAATGAAAATGCTAATTATAATAACAAGAATGCTCATAATGTTGGGGGGACAAGAAGACTAAATGTAAGGTAAAGTTTCCTTGCAAGTTATGTAAGGAGGACCACCTCACTCACTTTTTCCCTCATATGGAAGATGCCTCGAGATTCATAGCATAGGGCCCAACTGTGCTAATTAATCCTTTACCCAACAATCAAAATATGAACTCGAGGACCATTGATCTTCATTGTGCATCGGGTGGATATCAAAATCCGCCAGAGGCCAATACTGGTCATGGTTGAGTCAACATGGTGTGTGCTACTAAGGTTGTGACTCATGCAAAGGATTATGGTTCATCACAACTGGACCTTGGAAAGGAACCCACTCCACCCAAGAGCCCTTTGCGTATCAAAAAATATACGGATAAACCTGAAGTTACACCTCACATTCCTATGGGATTCCTAAAGCGTTCAAGGCACAATCCTAATGCCCAAACCACCTAGAACTATTCCATTTTCGAGGATTTGGGCCAAACTCCTTGTCTGATGTCCGCACTTGAAGTACTTTAGACTTTCCCTCTATAGAGTAGAGCTTTGCTTTCTACTCTTGGGGTTAATGATGACAACTCTTCTTCTATTATCAAATTTGAAACCATGGGAATACAACCTCACTTACCTTACTACATGTCTCTTTTGATTCATGTAGATTGTCTTAATATGATCATCAAATGCACTATTATTGAGGAAGGCACTGTTGCTTCTGTGATGTCTTTTTCATGTTGGAAGGGTTTGGGTTCTCTCGAGTTGTCTTAATCAGATACTATGTTGACAACTTTTAATGGCAGATCATTTCGGTCGCATGGGATTCTTCCTTCTCTTAAGGTCCAATTGGGAGGGAAGACCATCGTGATTGAGGTCAAGGTGGTTGATGTGCCCCTTCACTATAATGTTTTGCTAGGCCAAAATTAGATGAATAGTATGAAAGTTGTATCCTCTTCTCTCTTTCGAGTGGTATGATTTCCATTTAATGGGAATATTGTTATGATTGATCAGATGTCATTTTGTAATCTGAGTGTTAATGCATCATCGGGAACTTCTATCCTAATTATCAATCATTCTCAGCTGGCAACTGGGCGTGTGGGTGTGGGTATGTATCTGTCTCTTATGGGAACCTTTAGCTGTCCTGTGCTCATTCATATGATCGGATCTAGTTTTGGTGGGGATTCGTCCTCATTGAATTCGATGTCTTTTTGCACTACCCATATGGAAGATCCTTGGATTCTTCCTTCACCGAGTCCTTGGATTGGACCTATTGAAATGGATATGTTGTTTCCTGCAATGATGGTAGCATATCAAGTAAATATTCATGAAGTTGTAGAGCCTATCCCTTCCTCTTCACGGATGGAGGAGGAGGACCCGTATGTGCTACCTACATGGGAATTTGAGTCCTCTCACACACATGATTTCCTTAACAATGTTTTTCCATTGGATGAAGCCATTATTGAGGCCATGTCTGGGGTTGAGCCACCTTGGGAAGAATTACATCATCAATCATATTTTCTTCCTGAACTCGACTGTATGTAGTGTGATGAATTTAGGGAGATTCTTAGCGAGAAGATTGGTAGTCTCGTGGTTCTATTGAGCTCTCTTGGTCAGATGGCCAATGGGAACATGGATAATTTATCACCTACTATTCCTATCAATATTTATCACAATCTTGGTAAATTTGAGAATGTCTACATTGGGGTAAATTGTTCCCCTGAGGAGATCAAGGAGTATATTGAGTTGTTTAAAGAGTTTTGTGACATCTTTTCTTGGTCATACGAGGAAATTCCAGGTATCGACCCTCGTATTGTCGAACATGAGATTAAGACCTATCAGATGTGAAGTTGGTTTGATAACATTTGCATGCGGTGAATCCTAGAAAAGAACCCGCCATTAAGGCTAAGATAGAGAAACTATTAAAATCCAGTTTTATCTCTCATGTTCCCTTGATGGAGTGGGTTTCACATCCAGTTCCGGTTGATAAGAAGTAGGGAGTGATTTGTATATGCATTGATTTCCTTGATTTAAATCATGCTTGTCTTGAGGAAAATTTTCCCACACCATTTATTGATCATATTTTGGATGAGTGTGTGGGAAGCGAGGCATTCTCATTCATGGACAGCTCTTCCGGATATAATCAGATTCAGATCAAACCCAAGGATCAACATAAGACTGCATTTATTTGTCCTTGGGGTACTTTTTCATATCGAAAGATGCCTTTCGGCCTTAAAAACGCTGAAGATACATTTTAGCGGGCTATGAATTTAATTTTTCATGATCTCAAGATGATTATCGAAGTGTATTTGGATGAGCTTGCTTCTCATTCTCATTTGAGAGTGCGTCACCCATACCATTTGATATTAGTATTCAAAAGATGTCGTCATTACCAGGTTTGTTTAAATCCTCATAAGTGCATCTTTTGTGTGACTGTTGGTCGCTTGCTAGGGTTCATCGTATCGAGGGAGGGTATATGAGTCAATCCCTTGAAGGTTGAGGTAATACTTCAATTGTATCTCTCGCGTAATATTAGACATATTCATTGTTTGCAAGCCATGGAAAATTTCTTGTGAAGATTCGTAGTTAATTTTGCCAATTTGACTAAAGGCTTTATGCGTCTTTTAAAGAAGGACACTTATATTTGCTGGGATGAGTGAGCCCAGGAGTCCTTTGATGCTATTAAGAAATCCTTAGCATTGACCCCCATGCTTAGTCCACCTAACTATAGCGTGATTTCTTGATTTATGTGGCCGCTTCCATGGAGACGGTTGGTATGGTTTTGGTTCAGGAGGATGAGGAGCTCGACAAGCATGTCATCTATTATTTGAGCTGAAACCTTATTGATGCAAAAATCTGTTATTCCCATGTGGAGAAAATTTCCTTGGCCACCGTTCATGCAGTTTAGAGATTGAGACATTACATTATCCTTCACCGAACCTTGGTTGTAGATCATATCAATCCGTTTCAGTTCATCCTCACTAGAAGGATGATTGGGGGAAAATACAATAAATGGAATGTTAATTTGCAAGAGTTCGATCTCGAGTTCATTTCACCGAAATCGAAGAAATTGTTGATCTTTGCGGAGCTCATATCTGATTTTCCAAGTTTGGAGGAGGAAGAGGTTTATGAGGATACATTTGTCGATGAGCACATTTTCCTTATCTCAACTCTGGACCCATGGTATGGGGATATCATTGTATATTTGCAAACGTTGAAGGTCCCTACTCACCTTTCACAGGATGAGCGATGGCGATTACATCATGTAGCCAAGAACTACCTTATAGTGGATAACACTTTGTACCGATGTGGGGTAGATTCCATTTTACATCATTGTTTAACCCATGATGAGGTTGAGGTTGTGCTAAATTATTTCCATAGAGGGGCATGTGGTGGTCATTTATCAGGGCTTTCTATAGCCCAAAAAATCTTGAGAGTAGGACATTTCTAGCCATCGATCTTAAAGGATTGTGTTAATGCAATCAATAAGTGTCACCCTTGCCAGGTGTTTGCATGAAATATGCGCTCGCATGTAGCCTCGTTACATCCTATTGTCACCACCATTCCCTTCACCAAGTGGGGGCTTGAATTTATGGATTTCAACCCAGCTTCAGTTGGGGGGCATCATCACATTATAGTGTTTGTTGATTATTTCACGAAATGGTCAGAGGCTATGCCCATGATTAAATCCGATGGTGAGATAGCCGTGCATTTTGTTTTCAACCAAATTATTACTCAGTTCAGCATTCTGAAAGATCTTGTCACTGACCATGGTAGGCACTTTCAGAATACAATGATGGAAGAGTTTGCTTCAAAGTTAGGGTATAAGAAGGAGCACTCCTCTTCTTATTACCCTCAGGTGAATGGACAGGTTGAAGCAGTGAATAAATGACTTAAGTACATTCTCCAATGAACCATTGCACAAAGCAAGATGAATTGGAATATCATGTTATATCCTTCTTTGTGGGCCTATAGAACTGTTGTTAAGAATGCCATTGGTTTCTCTCCATATCAGCTTGTGCATGTGGTGGAGTCTGTCTTACCGGTTGAATGTGAAATCCCTTCATTGAAGTTAGCTATAGAGCTTTTACCAGACACTTCCACATTGGAGGAATGTTTGGTCCACTTAGAGCAGCTTGATGAGCAGCACCGAGATGCCTTAGTGGCTCTAGAATTAAATAAGCGTCACGTCAAGATCCAATATGACAAGTCTGTCTGTCTGAGGAAATTTAGTGAAGGTGATTTGGTCCTTTTGTGGGATCAATCTAAAGAACCCTTGGGGGTAGGGAAGTTTAATCCCATGTGGCATGGTCCTTACATGGTCAAATGTGTGTTAGAGAAGGGTTCCTATGAGCTAGTGGATTACGAAGGGACATCCTTGGCGGAGCCTAAAAATGGGCTCTATCTTAAAAAATACTATGCATGATCTTCAGCCAGGACTGATTGTTCTATATTATTGTACAGTTTTTGAATTGCATAGTTAGGTTTCTTATGGTGATCGGGTTTGTTGATTATGTTGATGTAATTGTAACTTTGGAATGTATTCACTTGTATTTCTTATCTATTGTAACCCGATTCTTATTCTGGGATGTTATCATGTTATGTCATGCCCCGATGTTCCGATCGGGAGAATCAATAACGTAAAAAAGTCATGTCAAGTCATTGTGGGTAACCCTCCTATTGTCTAAGTGTTAAAGTCCCCACAGTTCTGGGGCACTAGGGTTATTAGACTCTCTTAGGAGAGGTCGGCCCAAGTAGGGTTTTAGTCATGACAGGATTAGTATAAATAGAGAGCTAAACTCTCTATTTAGTACACATCACAAAAACACTCAAGTGTAGCACATAGTTGAGGAAGGAGAAGACACTGGGGCTAGACAAGAAAAAGATTACTACTGTCGGGAGAGCATCTTACTATTTTGTGGTTTTACTTTTTGTGTTGATTCTATATCTGAGGAAGTTGCACGTTTTTCACCATTAACAGTTTCCCCAAGGAAAAATGATATGTTCATTGTATTTTGTGTTTGATTGATGTACTTGTTGTTCTCTCGGTTAAAGATCCTAACATAATGCTAGCTTGAATGTTGAAAAAATAACATGGTATCAGAGCTAACTTGAGAAGAAGACACTGTGCAGCTGTGGGAACTAGGGCTTCCTACTTTGTGGATCTCTCTACATATATTTTTAGCAAAATTAAGGTGGAATAACTCTCCTCCTTAGGGCACATATTTCTGTCGAAGCAGAATCCAATTCTGATGTTTTTCAATTTTGGACCTAACACTACTGACGAAAATAAGGGATTTTCACAGAAGAGGAATTTTTCATTGATCCCAGGCCTCGATTAATCTCCTCCCCAAAATCGAATTTAGGGATCAATTTCAAAGAATTTGGTTGGACAGAACTCCAGAAAAGCAAAACCCTAATTTGCTCCTGAACCAGCTCTGTAGGATTTCAGCTCAAAATTCAGATCCGACATCTTGACCTGGTAAGATCTAAAATATTTTGTATTTCCATTTGAGTTTCTCAGTTAATATGTCTCATCATACCAAGCTTGATGAAAATATTGAGGGAGATGATAACTTTCGAGCTTGGAAGTATAGGATCTCCCTGGTCCTGGAAGAGAATGAGTTAGACTCCTACATCCATGAGGAGGTTCCAGTTCTAGAGGGAGATGAGGCTAAGGCCTTGCATAAGAAGAAGTTGTTTATGGCAAAGAGAATCATTGTTGATTCTATGAAGGATCATTTTATACCACAGGTGTCCTCCCTAAAGACACCTAAAGTTATGTTTGATGCCCTAACCAAATTGTTTGAAGGGAAGAACATAAACTGGAAGATGACTATGAGAAACCAACTGAAGAATGTGAAGATTTAGAATGTAGAAACAATCTAGTCTTACTTCACAAGAGCTTCTTAGATCAAGGAACAACTAGAAGCAGTAGATGAAGAAGTGGAAAATGCAAAGATTGTGATGACTACCTTGAATGGCCTCCCTAGGTCATGGGATTCTTTCATCCAAGGAATCTATGCTAGAAAGAAGTTAGTCAAGTTCAGAAAATTATGGGAAGAGTGTTCTCAAGAAGAAGCTCAGATAGTAGCTCAAGAAGAAAAGATGGGAAGTGAAGATCAAGCTCTCACGGTACACTCCAAGTCAACCAAAAGAAGATCTCATCACCCTAGAGGTAAGCACTATCACAAAGATAGAACTAGAAAATATTTGTCTAGATTCATATGTCATACATGTGATGAAGAAGTACATTAGGAAAAGAATTGTCCTAAGAAACAAAAACTAACAAAACGAAGCAATAAAAGAAGACATCATGCTCATGCTGCAGATGATGATGAACCATCCAAGAAAAGAACCAGATATGAAAGTGAAGATTCTTCAAGCGAGGATGAATATGTTTTGATTTCCTCTCTCATAGGAAACATTACTCATGGAATCAATGATTGTCTCATAGATAGCAGGGCTTCCAAACATATGACAGGATTCAAGGAATCCTTTATGAGACTGTCAGAACATGAATCACCTCACAAGGTGAAGCTAGGAGATGACTACCAATATCCAATAAAAGGTAGTGGGGAATATTCCTATAAACTAGACTTTGGAAAGTCTCTAACAATGAAGGAAGTATTTTTTGTGCCAGGACTCAAGAACAACCTCCTCTCCATATCAGCATTAGATGCAAAAGGAATGCGGGTTGCATTCATAGATGGTCAAGTCATCATGTGGCCAAAAGGAAAGACTATCGATGATGCGGTTGTGATTGGAGAACAAGAAGGAGGATTGTACAAATTAAAGGGTCATCTAGAACAAGCCTTGGTCCATGACACAGTAGATCCAAATGAACTTTGGCATAGAAGGCTTGCGCATGTGCATTAAAAAGCACTACCTATTGCAAGCAAAGATGTTGAAGGTCTTCCAGAAATCCAAGCAAAACATCATGGGGTCTGCAAGGGATGTGCTAAAGGAAAGAATACAAAGAAGACATTTCCAAGCAGTGAAAGCAAAGCAAAAGGAATCTTGGAAATCAACCACTTCGATGTATGCGTACCTATGTCATCAAACTCACTAATCGGGTATGCATATTATGTTTCCTTTATTGATTATGTTTCTAGGAAGACATGGGTTTACTTCATGAAGAACAAAGACAAAGTATTCAGCAAGTTCAAGGAATTCAAAGCCTTGATCGAGAATCACACTGAAAAGAAGATCAATACTTTTCGATCAGATAATGGCAGAGAATTCACTTCAATTGAATTCAAAGAGCTATGCAAAGAATCAGGGATTAAGAGGGAGTTGTCCAACCCTTATAATCCACAACAGAATGGGATTGTGGAAAGGAAGAATAGAACTATCATGGAAGATGCAAGAGCAATGCTTCATGATCAAGACCTTCCTATGCATCTTTGGGTGGAAGTTTCCTGAACATCGGTGTATGTACAAAACCATACTTCACATAGAGTACTCGAGAACAAGACTCCTAAAGAAGTCTTCTCCGGCAAGAAACCAGAAGTCAGCCATCTCAAAATATTCGACTATCTAGTGTACATACACATTCCAAAGGAGAAGAGGACTAAATTAGATCCTTCAAGAAAGAGGGGTATATTTGTGGGATACTCTGAAAGCTCAAAGGCTTACAGAATATACTTCCTAGGATTCAAGAATATTGGCATTAGCAGGGATGTGACATTTGATGAAGACACGGCTTACAACAAATCCAGAAAGAAACCTACTGAAGAATACAAAGAAGCAGAAGCACCCAGAGTTCATGATACAACCATGAACGAAGAAGCTCAAGAAGAAGATCGAGAATTTGAAGAACCACAAATACCTGTAGATACACCTCTGGAGAAGAATCCTCATAAAAGGAAACCTGCTTCGGTATGAGAAATTATCCAAGGTGTAGAAAGATATGGGGCTCCAGAAGAGAATCATAGAGAAAGAAAGAGGACCATATCCCGCCCCAGGAATGTAGCATTACTATGTGATTTCATTGATAAAGAACCTTCCAGTTATGAAGAAGTGGCAGAAAAGAAAGAATGGAAGGATGCTATGATTGAAGAATATTAATCGATCATGAAGAATGATGTTTGGGATGTTGTCCCAAGACCAGAATGGAAGTCAGTTGTAACTTCCAAATGGATCTACAAGATCAAGCATGTTGCAGATGGTAGCATTGAAAAATATAAGGAAAGATTTGTGGCTCGGGGTTTCTCTTAGAAAGAAGGAATAGATTATGAAGAAACCTTTGCACCTATAGCCAGGTACACTTCCATCAAATCAATACCTACTTTGGCTGCACCGATGAAATGGAAGATACACCAGACGGATGTCAAGACTACTTTCTTGAATGGTGTAGTAGAAGAGGAAGTGTATGTAGAACAGCCACTCGGTTTTGAGACACATGATAGGGAGTCTCATGTGTGCAGATTGAAAAAAGCCCTGTACGGTTTGAAACATGCACCCAGGACATGGTACGACAGAATCGACAGCTTCCTATCCAGTTTGGGCTTTACCAAGAGTACAGTAGATTCCAACCTTTACTACAAGGTTGAAGATGGCAACCCAGTGATGCTTCTACTATATGTAGATGATGTATTTGTGACAGGTATGGATGGGTTGATTGCTGATACAAAGAGAAAGCTTGCTACTGAGTTCAAGATGAAGGACTTGAGTATGATGCATTATTTTCTAGGTATGGAGGTCTGGCAGAGTGCAAATGGAATCTTCCTTGGACAAGGAAAGTATGCAATAGAGATGCTAAAGAGGTTTTGGATGATGGACTGCAAGGCTATGGCCACACCTATGGCATCGAACATGAAGCTATTGAGCGATGCTTCATCAGAGTTGGTTAATGCTATGATGTATCATCAGATGATTGGATCCTTAATGTACCTGATGAACATGAGACCAGACATTTGCTTTGCTGTGAACACCTTGAGCCAGTTCTTGACAGATCCGAGAAATTTTCACTTGATTGCTACAAAGCATATTATGAGGTACCTGAGGGGTACAGTTGATTATGGGCTCAAGTACGATGTGAATCAGAAGATTAACCTGGAGGGTTATGTTGATTCATATTTGACAGGAAATTCCATTGATAGGAAGAGAACTTTAAGTTGTTGCTTCAGTATGGGATCAGGTTTGATCTCTTGGTTTAGTAGGAAGCAATCATGTGTGCCACTGAGTACAGCTAAAGCAGAGTATGTCATAGCTTTTTCAGCTAGTTGTGAGGCAGTATGGCTGCGGAAGCTACTGTCTGATTTATTTGATCTCCAGATAGATGCTACTTGTATACATTGTGACAACCAGAGTTGCGTGAAGTTGTTAGAGAATCTAGTGTTCCATGACAAGTCAAAGCATATTGAGATCAAGTATCACTATATCAGGGATATGGTGCAGAGGGGAGTAGTGAAGCTCAATTATGTTGCGACGGAGGAATAGATAGCTGATTTGTTGATGAAGCCATTGGCTAGGGTGAAGTTTGAGTACTTCATGGAGAAGCTTGGTGTTCTCTAGATAGAGGTTTCCTCCAAGGGAAAGTGACGAGTCCCATAGCCATTCTGATGAGCAGGTCAGATGTAAGGGCTAATCCATTCTATGATGGTGAGAGGATTTGGTTCCTTCCATGTCAGATATGAGTGCTGACTACCATTCTGGGAATGGAGGTACCTGGTCATTTACCACAAACACTTAGTCTGAGACTGAAAGAGCCATTCTGATGAGTAGGTCAGATATAAGGGATGAGCCATTCTGTCATGGCTAAAGGATTAGGTTCCTCCCATGTTACATGTGAGTACTAGCCATTCTGATGAGTAGGTCAGATGTAAGGGCTAGTGCCACTCTTTAGGAGAGTGGAGGCACCTGGTTCGTTACCAAGTAGCTCAATCTGGGACTGGGGGCCATTCTAACGAGGGTGTAGGATTTGGTTCCTACCAGGTTAGATGTGAGTGCATGCCTTTCTGACGAGTAGGTCAGATGTGAGTGCTAGCCATTTTGATGTAGGATGAGCTTCTACATAGATGTAAGGGCTACTGCCTTTCTGACGAGTAGGTCAGATGTGAGTGCTGGCCATTCTGATGTTACTGTAGGATTAGGTCCTACATGATTAGATCTAAGGGCTACCACCTTTCTGACGAGCAGGTCAGATGTGAGTACTGGCCATTCTAATGAGTAGGTCAGATGTAAGGGCTTCTAAATTCCTACGAGGAGGCAAGCATACACCCAGCATGAAATAAGGCTGGCTCTGTAGAACTTTCTATGGTGAGAAGAATCATGAGATAGCACATATGATCATGACCAGAGGAGATCCAGATCGAGCTATGATACATATCTAGTTGTGATGACTCCGAGAGATCTAGAACAAGTGATGATATAGATCCAACAGTGATGATCTAGATCAAGTGATGATCCAGATCCAGCAGTGATGATCCTGATCCAACACTGATGATCCAGATCCAGTGATGATGTCCAGTTATGATGATCTAGATCCAATGATGATGATCCAGATCGAGTGATGATCCAGATCCAGAAAATAAGATGGCATGAAGATAAAGATGACTTGGAGATGTATATGACGAGAAGATCCAGAGAAGAAGACCAGTGATGAAAATTGTGTCGAGAGAATACCTTCCTAGTTAAGAGGGAGTGTTGACGTAATTGTAACTTCAAAATGTATTCACTTGTATTTTTTATCTATTGTATCCCGATGTTTATTCCGGGATGTTATCATGTTATGTCCTACCCTAATGTTCCAATTGTGAGAATCAATAATGTAAACAAGTCATGTCAAGTCATTGTGGGTAACCCTCCTATTGTCTAAGGGTTAAAGTCCCCACAGTTCTGAGGCACTAGGGTTATTAGAGTCTCCTAGGAGAGGTCAGCCCTAGTAGGGTTTTAGTCATGCTAGGATTAGTATAAATAGAGAGATGGACTCTCTATTTAGTACACATCATGAACAGACTCAAGTGTAGTGCATAGTTGAGGAAGGAGAAGACACTAGGGATAGACAAGAAAAAGGTTACTAATGTCGGGAGAGCATCTTACTGTTTTGTGGTTTTACCTTTTGTGCTGATTTTATCTCTGAGGAAGTTGCAAGGTTTTCTCCATTTATGGATTCCCCAAGGAAAAACACTTTGTTCATTGTCTCTTGTGTTTGATTGCTTTACTTGTTGTTGTCTCAGTTAAAGATCCTAACGTAATGCTAGCTTGAATGTTGAAAAACTAATAGATTAGCTTATGTTTCTTATGGCAGATTTTGATGGAGTCTTTCATTTACATAGGATTCACCAATGGTGTTAACCATCACATTCAAAACTCAGCTTCAGCTGCTTAGGCGATTTATACTCCTACAGGTCAAGTATTGTCTTGAGGAGGCATATGTTTACAGCCTTCTTCGAGCAATGTTACTAAATATAGTGTCGTTATTCAGTTATTGCATGATGCCATTTCACATTGTATTCTATCTCTTAAGGTTTGTCTTGATTCGTAGTTAGTGGTTTCACAGCTTAATTGCTCATATCGTATTAGGGATCCAATTTTATTAAGAATATTCTTACGTGTGAGATTGGTAGAATGACAATTTGAGAATATAACATACATTCATGTTTCAAGAATTTTTAATCAAGTTACTGACTCATATGCTAACTATGTGTTAAATTGTATTTTGTCTTATAGACCATAAGAATATCACAAACATACATTTTTGCACACATGAAAATAAATAAAATCGATCATCATAAAAAAATTTCATTAACATCCAAAAAGTGACGTCATAATACATAAGTGTCATAATACAAAATTGGGGCTTCCAAGCCACCAAAATATAATACACGATCGTACAAAAATAAATACTCTCAAGTCTCTAAGCTTGAAGAGGAGGAGGGGGATTATGATGATGGTAGCACACTACGGCTCTTACTAGCTATCGAAATAATCAAACCCATGCCCATGGTACACCAACCACCTAGAACTACATGGCCTCTGGAAAGTCCTTGACTTATGCCATGGGTACCCTCTGTGTCAAGCGTACAAAGTTTGTGTGAATTATTTGGAGCGTCCACTCTACATCTGCACCCATGATATCGTCTCCTCTTCCCCTCCATCTATGACTAGGGAAACCATCTGGTCACTATGGTCCAGCATCTACATACACATGACAGATTTTCACTATGTTTCGTCACACCAAAACATGTCTTTTGAGTTAATATATCAACAAACACTAAAAAAATCAATAATTTAAAAAACTTAAAAAATTTGCATGAAATAGGAAGAGGAGGACATAAGGAGTTACCTGGATCAAACGGTGTCGAATTTCGCTGGACGATGCTCCCGGAATTCATGTTGGAAGCTGTTGATGTATTTGTAACTTCAGAATGTATTCATCTATGTATCTTATGTATTGTAACCTGATGTTTATTTCAGGATGTATCTATTATGTAATTGAGTCATGTTGTCATGCCACGATGTTCCGATTGGGAGGATCTATAATGTAAACAAGTCATGTCAAGTCATAGTGGGTAACCCTCCGATTATCTAAGGGTTAAAGTCCCCACAGTTCCGGGGCACTAGGGTTATTAGAATCTCCTAATAGAGGTCATCCCTAGTAGGGTTTTAGTCATGCCAGGATTAGTATAAATAGAGAGCTAGAGTCTCTATTTGATACATAAATTATACACACTCAGCTGTAGTGCATAGTCGAGGAAGGAGAAGACACTAGGGCTAGACAAGAAGAAGATTACTGTTGTCGGGAGTGCATCTTATTGTTTTGGGGTTTTACCTTTTGTGCTGATTCTATCTCTGAGGAAGTTGTGGGGTTTTCTCCTTTATGGTTTCCCCAAGGAAAAACACTGTGTTCATTGTCTCTTGTGTTTGATTGATGTACTTGTTACTCTCTCAGTTAAATATCCAAATAATGCTAGCTTAATGTTGAAAAACTAACATGGTATCAGAGCTAACCTGAGAACAAGACACTGTGCAGCTGCGGGAACTAGGGATTCCTAGTTTGTGGATCTTTCTCTATATATTTTTAGAAAAAGTAAGGTGGAATAACTCTCCTCCTTAGGGCGCATCTTTCTATCGAAGCAGAATCCAATTATGAGGTTTTTCAGTTTTGGACCTATCACTGCTGTCGAAAATTAGCGATTTTCATAGAAGAGGAATTTTTTAGTGAGTCCAGGCCTGGATTGATCTCCTCCCCAAAATTGAAGTTAGGGACAAATTTCAAGGCATTTGGGTGGACAGATCTTCGAAAAAGAAAAACCCTAATTTGCTTCTAATCTAGCACTGCAAGATTTCAACTCAAGTTTCAGATCTGACATCTTAAACCTAGTAAGATCTAAAATATTTTGTATTTCCTTTTGAGGTTCTCAGTTAAGATGTCTCATCATACCAAGCTTGATGAAAATATTGAGGGAGTTGATAACTTCCAAGCTTGGAAGTATAGGATCTCTCTGGTCCTAGAAGAAAATTAGTTAGACTCCTACATCCATGAGGAGGTTCTAGTTCCAGAGGGAGATGAGGCTAAGGCCTTACATAAGAAGAATATGGTTATGGAAAAGAGGATCATTGTTGATTCTATCAAGGATCACCTTATCCCTCAAGTGTCCTCTCTCAAGACACCTAAAGCTATGTTTGATGCCCTAACCAAATTATTTGAAAGGAAGAACATAAACCGGAAGATGACTCTGAGAAACCAATTGAAGAATGTGAAGATTCAGAATGCAGAAACAATATAGTCTTACTTCACAAGAGTTTCTCATATAAAAAAAAAATAGAAGTAGTTGATGAATAAGTGGATAATGCAGAGATTGTGATGACAACTCTAAATGGCCTTCCTAGGTCATGGGATTCTTTCATCCAAGGAATCTGTGCTAGGAAGAAGTTAGTCAAGTTCAGCAGACTATGGGAAGAGTGCTCTCAAGAAGAAGCTCAGATAGTATCTTGAGAAGAAAATATGGGAAGTGAAGATCAAGCTCTCACAGTACACTCCAAGTCAACCAAAAGAAGATCTCAACACTTTAGAGGTAAGTACTTTCACAAAGATAACACTAGAAGAGATTTATATAGGATCATATGTTATACATGTGATGAAGTAGGACATTATGCAAGGAATTTTCCTAAGAAACCAAATCCAACAAAGAAGAGCAACAAAATAAGACATCATGCTCATGCTATAGAGGATGATGAACCATCCAAGAAGAGATCCAGATACGAAAGTGACGATTCTTCAAGCGAGGATGAATATGTTTTGATCTACGCTCTCACAGGAAACATTACTCATGGAAGTGATGATTGGCTTATTGATAGTGGGGCCTCAAAACATATGACTGGATTCAAGGAATCCTTTGTGAGACTCTCAGAACATGAATCACCTCACAAGGTGAAGCTAGGAGATGACTACCAATATCCAAGAAAAGGTAGTGGAGAATATTCCTATAAACTAGACTATGGTAAGTATCTAACAATGAAGGAAGTATTGTTTGTTCTAGGACTCAAGAAGAACCTTCTCTACATATCAGCATTGGATGCAAAAGGAATGAGGGTTGCATTCATAGATGGTCAATTCATCATGTGGCAAGGAGGAAAGACAATCGATGATGCATTGGTGATTAGTGAACAAGAAGGAGATTTGTACAAATTGAAGGGCCATCCAGAACAATCCTTGGTCCATGATCCAGTAGAGCTAAGTGAACTTTGGCATAGAAGGCTTGCACATGTGCATTACATAGCACTACCTATTGCAAGCAAAGCTATCGAAGGTCTTCCATAAATTCAAGAAAAACATGATGGGGTCTGTAAAGGATGTGTGAAAGGAAAGAATACAAAGAAGACATTTCCAAGCAATGAAAGCAAAGCAAAAGGAATCTTGGAAATCATCCACTCCAATGTATGTGGTCCTATGTCATCAAACTCACTAAGCGGGTATGCATATTATGTTTCTTTTATTGATGACTTTTCTAGGAATACATGGGTTTAATTCATGAAGAACAAAGATGAAGTATTTAGCAAATTCAAGGAATTCAAAGCCTTGATTGAGAACCATACTGAAAAGAAGATCAAGACCATTTGATTAGATAATGGTGGAGAATTCACTTCAAATGAATTCAAAGAGCTATGAAAATAATCAGGGATTAAGAGGGAGTTGACCACTCCTTGTAATCCACAACAGAATGGGATTGGGGAAAGGAAGAATAGAACTATCAAGGAAGATGCAAGAGCAATGCTTCATGATCAAGACCTTCCTATGCATCTTTGGGCAGAAGCTGCCGAACAGGGGTGTATGTACAGAACCGTACTCCACATAGAGTACTTGAGAACAAGACTCATGAAGAAGTCTTCTCTGGCGAGAAACCAGAAGTCAGCCATCTCAAAATATTCGGCTATCTTGTGTACATACACATTCCAAGAGAGAAGAGAACACAATTAGATCCTTTAGGAAAGAAGGGTATATTTGTGGGATACTCTGAAATCTCTAAGGCTTACAGAATATATTTCCCAGGATACAAGAAGATTGACATCAGTAAGGATGTGACATTTGATGAATACATAGCTTACAACAAATCCAGAAAAAGACCTGTTGAAGAACTTGAAGAAGTAGAAGCAGAAGCACCCAGAATTCATGATACAACCATGAATGAAGAATCTCAAGAAGAATATCGAGAATTTGAAGAACCACAGAGACCTATAGATCCACCTCTGGAGAAGAATCCTGTTGGTAAAACTATGGGAAGACCCAGGTTTACTATAATGTACCAACAAGATCCCTAGCTCACTGGCCCTTTCCGTGATAGACCGCAGAACGGCCTGAAGTCTCACAGGAAGTGATCTGGATGGGTTGGCTAGGGACGCAGGTGTCCTCAACTAGGTTCTGTAGCATCCTAGGTTTCTCTAGTTCTAGGTTAACCAGCAGGATCTCTCTATGAGATACTGTTGCTCTCTCCTAGCTGGTTCTACTTTTATACTGAGTCTTATCGCATCGTGACTTCTAGGGCGATGCACAAACTTTCTCTTCTCCTTGAATCTGTACATGCGATATCCCACACCGCAGCTCCTTCGATAGTGCGATATCACCTTTCTGTGCTATGATAGCTTCTATAGTGAGACTCAATAGGACCCTCCAACTCTCAAGGTCCAACGGCTTGTTCCCTTCCTATAGCTCAGTTAACCTTCGCAAGGGTGTTAAACTACTTTACTTAAGCTTCTTCAGTCTATTAAGCTAACATCTATTGCACTCAACTTGCTAAACTAAATATACAGGAATCACTTAACACAATAACTGTTATTGTCTAAATCAAGCACTGATAAACTCATAAGCAGAATACTTAACACATCCAACTCGCACTTAACCTTCTACGTTACTGTAAACTGAAGGATAGCATACATACATTCATTAATTGTTATCAAAGCTCATGTAACAGGTAACAGATAGCAAATAAGTAAACACATTCACATGAAACAGTCACACAACACACGGATTTTACATGGTTCACTTCCAAGAGGGGGGAATTTACATCCACATGAACTGGTTTTTATATTATATCTTGAGAGAGTAAACACAGTTCCGCTGCAACCTATTATGCAGCTTGAGATCTTCAGGGAAACTCCGCGCACACAGCCGGGAGCCCTTCTCTTAGATCTCTTCTCTTCCTATATTGCTTTCTTCTTACAATTATTCCTCTCTCTCTCTCTCTCTCTCTCTCTCTCAATCCCTGGGGATTGTTACATTCATGCTCAAGGAGCCAGCTACTAGCTGCAGTAAGATAATACAGACTGAATACAGAACTAGAGCTCGACTCTTTCTTAATATCTTACAATACATATGACTAAACAACTAGCTATATTTCTCTTTAGTGTCTAACCTTTTACAATACAAAATACATGCTTAAATAGGTGGCCTGAATGTCTCACCCTAATATAAAACTATGGTCCTATCTCAACAGTAACCCAAAAACCCTAACTGTGACAGTCGGCCTATCTGTACTTTGGACTTCCACTTACTGGTCACACTACAGCTCTCTGCAGTCTTCCACGCTTCCTGATGCTGATCGTGGGTATGGGCGCTGCTTCCTTGGTGGCTCCCTTTCTATCCTTTGTCTTCAATACCTCAGCCCGTTGCTCCTTTTCCTTTATGAGGGTAGTTGATTCCTCCTATCTTCACCACTGCCTTAAGTGCAGTGGTTGAGCTCTCTCTTCTCAACCGCTTAGGTACTGTTTCCTTTGACTTTCTTGTCCCGATATAGAAGCTTTTCCTGTAGCTGCGGGGCCCTGCTCCAATAGTCCCATAACACTTACTTGTGGCTCATCCTTGAGCCACTAATAGCTGACTTTTCTTGATGTAGCTTCTCCTTGGATTCCTGCAAAGTCCTTACAAATTTTTCTCGGAGTCCTGTGACTTCCTTGTCCATAGATTCGACACAGTCTTGTGCCGCTTTCTCTAAAATAGTATCAATATTTTCCTTAAGTAAGCTCCAAAATAAATGGCGAACCATTCATAGGCTGCAAAATTCTTTGCAACGATCTCACCTCCTGCTACCTCAGTCAAGTCTGTACCATTCACCTCAAATTCTACTGGAGCGCTTGTCCGAACAGATTCATCAAAGGCATCATCATTATGAGTATAGGGAAATTAGATGTCTTTCAGCATACATCTAAGTTGATCTTCATTCTGATAATTTTACTTTACATGGATATATGCACATTGGTAAAACTTCCATGAGGAGACATGTCCTTTTCCATCTTTAATGTAACTACCTTCTTTGACATTTTCTGTGTCTCTCTCATTTTCAACATCTCTGCTTCATTCCTTTCCCATTTCCTTTTGTTTTTCTGAGTCTCAGATGCCTGTTTCTTGGTCCTTTTTTCTTTCCATGAGATCTTCTGGGAAACTCCATGCACACAGTCGGGGGCCCTTCTCTTTCTTAGTCTCACTTTTCTTCTTCTCTATTTTCTTTTTCTCTGCTCTGAGCTGGACTCTTCAACTATTTGAGCTTGACTCCTCATCCTTGGCATCTGTCTAACCTGTGGTACACCTAATTTCAAAACCCTGGGTAGCGTCGTCATAGCAGATCTGAGGCCACCACTCTGGAATCATCGCACAACGTCTTCTAAAGGTTCCTTCTTGGACATAAACCAAGAAGTGCAATACTCTGGACTAGCAATGGCTGCAAAATTGGGGAAACTAGCACTCTGTCACTGGAATATCTCTGCACAGGGAAACTCTTACAACTTGCTCTATAACTCTCAGAAATCACAAAAGTAACCCTTCTGTGTGAATGATCTATGTACTTATAACGAAGGCGATAATCTCTGAAGCAACAGTCACTTAGGATAGACCCATTGGTAGCATTAATTGCATGGACGAGACAACACCCGTCGTTTCGATCCTCATTAATTGCTGAAAATCCGATCAAATTTCCTTTGAAAATTGTGCACAGGCGCTGGTCTCAACCAATATTTACCAAATCTAGGAAAATCACTGTACTATTTCCAAATCTAGGGCAACAGATAGATATCGTGTCTGGATTAACTGCTTGGCAGAAGGAAACGTGACTGGCCCTCTGTCCCTTTCAAAAATTGTCTACATGGCATGAGGAGCATCGCATCACTACGATGTCACACCGCATCGTCCTCAACCAAAAAGGTCTCACGCCAAGTTATTGAAACTCCACAATGTTCAAATCTTGCGCACAATAAACTTTTCTGCTGCGATTCTTCATACTTGACAATTTTTTTTATTTTTTTTTTAACGGTGTAGACTAGTTATAGGTGCGATGTCCCCTTTCAACTACACTGGACATCTGCACAGGAAGTTCCCTACGTTAATATTGGGAGGTGAAGTGGCTATCACTATAAATCTTAAGCCTACTTCCATTAATCAAGGTAGGAACAAGCTCCCCATTCAGTTTACTGAGCTGAACAGCACCTCCTTCTGTAACTTGCTGAATCTGATATGGCCCCAACTAATGTGTCATGAACTTCCCTGGAAACTTAACAAACTTGCTTTCGTAAAGGATCACTAGGTCTCCTATCTTAAAAATCTTATTCTTGATGTGCCTGTCATGCCAAGCTTTTTCTCATGCTTTCTGCACTTTTTGATGAAATCATGCGATGAATCTGTCTTCTTCTAAGGAAAGTAGTTGCGCTAACCTGTCATTCATTGTATCTATATCAGCCATCTCGGTAATTTGAGCAATTCTTAAACTGGGAATAATATATTCCATAGGCATAGTAGCCTCTTGTCCATACACCAAGCTGAAAGGTGTGTGTCCTATAAGTTTCTTGCATGTAGTTCTATACGCCCATAATACAGCATTAACACTAAGGTCCCAATCATTTTTTTGGCTGTTACAGATCTTAGTAAGAGCATTTTCTAGAATCTTGTTAAAATCCTCCACCATAACATTATCTTTTGGGTGGTAGGGAGTGCTCTTATGGTGCTGTATCTGAAATTCCTCCATCAAGGCCTCAATAGTGTGATTCAGAAAATGTGTGCCTTGATCACTCATCAAAATTACTGGACATCCAAATATACTAGTGATGTTTTCAAAAATAAACTGTGCAGCTGTAGCAACATCACAATTCCTTACTACTTTGGCCTCTGCCCATCTGGTGAGGTATTCTATTCCTGTGATGATGTATCTCGCACCAGATCGTTTTCCTGGTGGGTTTATAGGACCCACAAAATCTATAGCCCATTTGTTAAATGCCTGCAATGTAATATGTGGTCACAGCGGCATTTCATCTCTCTGCGAAGTTTTTCCTACCCTCTGGCAGATATCGCAGCATCTGCAAAACTCCTTAGTGTCTTTGTGCAAAGTAGGCCACCATAATCCTGCAGTTAGAATTTTCTGCGTAGTCGGCTTTCCTACGAAATGACCTCCTGCGGTACCTAAATGTGCTTCTCTGATAATGGCCTCTTTCTCGTGTGGCATCATGCATCTGCGCAAGAATTCATCTGGACCTAACTTATATAAATGTCCTGTGATCAAATTGAAATCTACTACTTTCACAACTAACTGTTTCTTCTGCTATTTAGTAACTCAACTGGTGCCCATCCTGTAGTGAAAAAGTGGATAATATCTTCGTAATACTCATCTGCGATTTGGATAGAAAACAATTGCACATCTGGCAAATTATCCTCTAAATTACTTGGTTCTTCTCCTAAGTCTATTCGTGATAGATGATCAGGTCCAGCATTTAATTTTCCTAGTTTTACAATAATTTCAAAATCATACTCCCGAAATAAGAGTAACCATTTGCAGATCCTTCCTCCTAATATTGGTTTATTGACCAAATATTTTAAAGCGGAATGGTCAATGAACATCTTGAATGAGGCACCCAATAGGTAGTGCCTGAACTTCTGTAGAGCATACACCATAGCTAATCCTTCTCTTTCTGTAGTGGTGTAGTTCTTTTCTATGGTAGATAACTTTCTGCTGGAGTACGCGATAGGGTGATTGATACCCCCTTCTCTGGGCTGTGTTAAGACAATCCCCAGTGCGATGCCAGATGCATCCACATGTACATGAAATGGCTTGTCCCAATTCGGAAATACTAAGATGGGTGCGGTAACCATATTCTCTTTAAGAGTGTCTAAACTTTGCTGGCATTCCTCATTCCATAGGAATTTCACGTCTTTCTTTGACAGCTTTTCCATAGGTGCTATGATCTTTGCATAGCCTTTGATGAATTTTCTATAGTACCTGGTATGACCAAGCACTATTCGCAATTGCTTGACCGAGTTGGGTGCTGGAATATTGACAATGATGGCAATATTTGCAGGATCGACCATCAAGCCTTGTCTGCAAACAATATGACCCAACAAAATACCAAATGGTGCACAAAATATACATTTCTTCAAGTTAAGAGAAATCTGATATTGCCTACATTTCTCTAACATTAGCCTTAAATATCCTATATGCTTTTTGATTAATCCAAATATAGTCCAATTATCAAAATAGACTTCTAAGAATTTATGAATGTATTCCTTGAATACAACAACTACTACTCTAGAAAATATAGCTGGTGCATTTTTAAGACCAAAGGGCATTATCATATACTAGAATGAGCCCCATTCTATCGCAAAAGTGGTCTTATGTCGATCCTCTGGATGGATTCTTATCTGGTGATATCCTGAAAATACATTAGTGAATCAGTAGATCTCTTGTTGTTGGGCTAAATGGGCAGACCCGGGTTTCACCTTTAACTTCGCACCAACAAAAGACCCACAGTGTTGGCCCTTTCGGCAGCAGCCTGCGAACAGGCTACAGTCTCACCCGAAACAGCTATGGGGTGTCTTAGAATCAGGTTTTTGTAAGCAGAAGAGAGAATCTTACTGCACCTTTAGTCTTTAACTATTAACAATCACTTAACAGAATGCTTGTAATATCAATTATGCAGCTTCCCATTTAGATAAATAAACAGTTATTTGCACAACCCTTATCTGGGAATTCACAGCGAAGCTAGTTATTAAAAGCAGTCTTAATTTAGCAGTTATTTACTTAACAGTGCATAAAATATAATAACAAATCACACAAATGAACCACAACACCAGATATAACGTGGTTCACCCCCAGTGTAGGGGTTACGTCCACAGAACTGCGCTTTATTTAACTCTTTACAACTAAAACGACAGTTCTGATCTGCGCACTCAGCTGCAGATCCCTTCAGTCCTCAAATCTACACACACAGCAGCAAGCCTCTATGCACATAACTGCAGATCTTCCTTTTTACCCACAAAACACCTCTTCGCACACAGCTGCAGAGGTCGTCCTGCACACAGCTGGGACTTAACCTTCTTACAAAAACCCTTATACAATCTCTTATCTTCGCATTACAATAGATTCATAAGATAATCATTCAAGACCTAACCCTACTTATTTACATAAGTGCCTATTTATATAGCGCACTGTTACAAAACCATGGATTTACACCATGGGCGCCCAAAACCCTAACCCTGGATTTAACCCAAGGGTTAATTACGAAAAAGGGGGGTTCGACCCACCCGCAACACCCCTAAGACTATTTTAGGCTGTAACTCCACTTACACTTCCTAAAAAACCACGGAGTTACCCAAACTAAGGAACTTTAGGGTCGGAGCCCCAACAGGCCCCTAAGACTCACTTGTGACCCGTCCCGGGGCACTCTGCTGCTGTTCTAGAGGTTGGTGAAACCTCGTGCACTGCTTACTGGTGCCTTCCCTACTGCTATCGGCTACTCGCTTTCGTCCTTCGTAATTTTTATGCTGAAGAAAGTCTTCCGGATCCATCTGCAACCCCACTTGTTACTCTGTCTATCGAGCACTTGACCATCCACAACTAAGGGTCCCAAAAATTGTGTGTCAAGATGCATAAGACAAACAACCGCCTTGGCTCTATCAAACCTGGCAGAGGCATAGCGGGATCCTCTAGAGTCTTATTATGAGGCCTTGTGCCTTTTGTCGCTCCATGTTAGAGCGAACTTCTGCCTGCCTTCGTCCGAATTAGAGAAAACTTCTGCCTTCCTTTGTACCTTGGTCGGATAGGACTGGACTGGAAAATTACTCAGAAGGTTCTGCAACCCTCTCTCTTTGAACTCTCGTACTAACTCCTGGACTTCACAATTGTTTGACATGGTTCCAACTGAGCAACTCAAAGAAATGCTTAATGCGAGAGTCGCAGGCCGATGCGGTGTTTTATAGAATCCTGTAATAGAATCTGTCATCATAGTGCATTAATGACACCAAATCTGACGGAATGCCAGAAATCTTGTCCACACGGCGCCAGGATTTCCCCTGAAATCTCATTATTACAGGTATGGAGAGCAGTTCTCATGCCGGCGTCGCCGAGTTTATTTTGTCCCATCCATCGCATTTTAAGCTGCGACGCACCTTGGACCTTCGGCATAACAACTACCCGCAAATTTGACACCATAATAACCCTTACTCCTTACTACCCCATGTGGTACCCCCATTTCAACTGTTCGTGGGGTTCAGACTGTCCTTCTTAGAGCTGCGATGGATTAGGGGGTCCCAGCCTGTCCCTATACTTCTTCAGACGACTGCCATTTACCATCGAGGGTAAAATTTCTCCATTCAACTTAGCTAGCTGCACTGCGCCACCATCAGTAACTTTCTGTACTATGTACGGTCCTTTCCAATGTGTCTTGAACTTACCTGGGAATTTCATGAATTTGCTGTCGTATAAGAGCACAAGGTCACCTATCTGGAATTGCTTCTTTTTAATATGCCTGTCATGCCATGCTTTTTCTCTAGCCTTCTGTACTTGCTGCTGGAACCCTGCAATGAATCTATCTTCTTCTAGTTCTGTTATCTGGGCTAGCCTTTTATTCAACATACCTGGATCATCCATTTCTATGAAAGCAGCTATTCTGAGACTGGGAACAATATAATCCATTGGCATTACTGCTTCTTGCCCGTAAACCAGTCGAAAAGGTGTGTGACCTGTCAATTTCTTGCAAGTGGTTCTATAAGCCCATAACACTGCCGGGATTCTGAGATCTCAATCATTTCTATTAATATTAGAAACCTTGGTCAGATCCTGCTCAAGAATTTTATTGAAGGCTTCCACAGTTCCATTTTATTGAGGATGGTACACAGTACTCTTCTGGTGATATACCTGAAATTCTTCGGTCAATGCTTCAATAGTTTTATTCAAAAAGTGTGACCCTTGGTCACTCATAAGAATTCTAGGACATCCAAACCTTGTTAAAATATTTTCAAAGATGAACTTCGCAGCTGTAGCAGCACTACAATCTTTGACTGGTTGCGCTTTATCCCAACGAGTGAGGTATTCAGTTGCTGTAATAATATACCTTGCACGCGATTTATTTGCAGGGGGATTTATAGGTCCGACAAAATCAATAGCCCACTTATCAAAGGCCTGTAGGGTTACCTGTGAAACGAGGGGCATCTCATCCCTCCTGGATGGTTTTCCTGTCCTCTGATAGATGTCGCAGCTGTGGCAGTACTCCCTGGCATCCTTATGAAGTGTAGGCCACCATAACCCTACTGCCAAAATATTCTGTGCTATATCTTTCCCTGCATAATGTCCTCCTGCTGCACCAGAATGTGCCTTTTCCAGAATCAAGGGTTTTTCATGATCCAAGACACATCTGCGCAGGATTAAATCTGGTCCCATCTTGTACAGTTGTCCTGCTATCAGTGTAAAATCAGCAGCCCGAACCACCAGCTGCTTCTTCTGCTGTGTTGTCATCTCCAGGGGTGCAAACCCTGTAGCCAAATACTGAACAATGTCCTGAAAGTATTCATCGACCATCTGGATAGCAAATAACTGAGCATCAGGAAGACCTTCGTCTAAGCTAGTAGGCTCTTCCCCTGATTCGAGCCTCGACAGATGATCAAGTCCCAAGTTAAGTCTTCCCGGCTTAACTATAATCTCAAAGTCATATTCCTGGAACAATATTAGCCATCGACATATTCTTCCTCCCAAGACAGGCTTGTTAACCAAGTATTTCAAAGCAGAGTGGTCAGTGAACATTTTAAAGTGAGAACCTAACACATAATGTCGGAACTTTTGCAAAGCATATACCATAGCTAAACCTTCCCTTTCTGTCGTAGTATAGTTTCTTTCTGCTGTGGATAATTTGCGACTTGCAAAGGCAATAAGGTGGTCAATATTACCTTCGCCTGTCTGAGCCAGTACTATGCCCAAAGCAATTGAGGAAGCATTGACATGCACATGGAACTCCTTATTCCAATCAAGAAACACTAGGATAGGGGCAGTTACCATCTTTTCTTTTAGGATGTCCAAGCTTTCTTGACACTCAGGTGTCCATTCAAAATTAATCTCTTTCTTCAATTGTTTCTCCATCTGGGTTGTGATCTGGGCGTAACCTTTAATAAACTTCCTGTAGTACCTGGTGTGACCAAGTGTAGTGTGCAGTTGCTTGACTGACTTCAGAGGTGGCAAGTTCACAATAATTGCTATCTTCACCGGATCCACCATCAATCCTTGCTTACAAACAATATGACCTAACATGATTCCAAAGGGTGCACAGAAGATGCACTTTTTTAAGTTCAAGGAAATCCGATGCTGTTTACACTTGTCCAACATAAGTCTTAAGCTAGTTATGTGATCTTTTAGTAACCCAAAAATAGTCCAGTCATCAAAATACACTTCTAAGAATTTATCTATAAAGTCTTTAAATGCACAAATTACGACTCAAGAAAACATGGCAGGTGCATTCTTTAATCCAAAAGGCATAACTGTGTACTAAAAGGATCCCATTTCTGTAGCAAATGTTGTCTTATGTCGATCCTCTGGAGCAATTCTGATCTGATGTTAACTTGAAAATCCATCAGTAAAAGAGTATACTTCCTGACCTCCAACATTATCAAGAACTTCATCTGTAAAAGGAGTAGGAAAGGGGTCATGTAGGCACGCATCGTTCAGCTTCCTTAAATCAACACAGATTCGGATTTCACCCTTAGTCTTCTTTTCTTGGACTACCATCGGACTAACCCATTCGGACTCTTCAACAGGTTCAATAATTCCTGCGGCAAGCATCTTATCTAACTCCAGTCTAACTTTTTCCTTATACTTAGGGTTCAGCCTATACGGGCGCTGTTTCGCAGGCTTCGCATCAGGTTTCAATGGAATCTTTATGACTCCTATATCGCCAAGGATACCCTTCATCTCAGAAAACTTCGTCGGAAATAGGTCTTGATACTCGTGGAGAAGTTGGGTCACTTTGCTTACCATTTCATCATCCCAATAATCTCCAATTGTAGCATACTTGGGGTTTTCCTCTGACCCAATGTTTACGGTCCATGTCTTCAGAGGCTGAGTCACTTCAGGTGGTTCGACCACTGGTCCACGTACTTCGCAGTTTCCTTCTGAGTCCGGAATATTGATGTTACGTGGATCGTCATCCTCGTCAATTGCGAGGTTGTAACATTCAACTGCATTAGCTTCTTGTGCTGCCCAATCGGTTTGGTATTCCCCTATATCTTGGTCATCAAATATCTTAGTGTGGATCAATCTAACAGCTGCATCTAAAGCAGGACAAACTTCGTTAATAGAAAATGTAAGTATAAAGCTATCAACAAGATCATCCCAACTTACAGTACCGTGTCGAAGCTCGACCTCCATATACCAGTTTTTTGCTATAGGTTCCAATGTGTGCACAAACTTATGCACCCATTCCTCGCGAGGTACATGTTCCCATGCTGCATAACATTGCTTCAAATGTTCCTGAGGACTGTTCTACCCATTCAACTTACTTCGCACCTCTTGAGATTGGTCTATGAATCTGAGGCATAGAAATTTCTGGCAAGCTTCCCAACTGTGAATATATTTCTTGTGGCCTTTCCACCATCTCGTTGTTGTAGCTCTTAATGCTGCTTCCAGAGTCTGCATTCTCTATGATTCTGGCACTTGGTCTGAGAACTGCGCAATGAATTTTCCTGGATCTGTCAACCCATCATATGTAGGCAAGTCTCTGACCTGTGTGCTAAGGCATCTAAGAGATTTGGTAATTTTTGCACACCGATGGCCATGTAGCTCGTATAATCGATTCTGTCAACTCTCTAGACCATCATCTGAGTCAGAAATGCAGGAACTATCACATTGCCAATCCATTACACCTTCGGTATTAGGATCGACATAATATTCTTCTTTAGCTGTGATATTATAGATGTGGTCCAGAATATCCTGATCTTCCTCTCTGACTGGCTCCATATATCTTTCTCCTTGAGAAGGATCCAATGGTAGTATTGCTCTCAATCCCTTCCCTTCAAAAGTCTTTTGTCTCTTTTTAAGATTGATAACTTCATCACTATCTATTGCCCACTCAATTCCTAGCAAAGCTGGATAGGGGTTACTGTCATCAATGATCTCAATAACTTCAAAATCTGCTATAGTACTGACTCCATCTATATCTATTGGTACCTGAGGAAATCTTCCTAAGGGTACAATCCTCTGCTGATTGGCTAGTCTCAACTATATAGGTGACCAATCAAGGGTAGGTTTTCCCATTTGTTCCCATGTTTGCTTAGTTAAAATATTGACTTCAGAACCCAGATCTAAAATAATATCCTTCATGTCATACTCTCCTACCTGAGCATGTAGTCTCATCTCTCTTCCAGTTCTTCTAATTCTACTAACAGCTCTTTCACTATCAGGACTTTGATGAGGTTCACAAGACTGTATAACTTTTTGTAATTCATTTAAGGAATTCTGATTTCTTAACAATTTGATGCAACTCTGTAAAAATGATGACAGAGTACTTACTTGGCCTTGTGAATCTTCCTAGGATTGCAGCTGCTGAGGCTGCTTGTTTGGTGCTGGTAAATCTAAATCAACAAAGTCTTTTCTGGCATCCAAAAAAGTTTATTTTTCTCGTCGAACATCAAATGCTGGGGTTTTTTCTACGGCCTTGCGAACCCAAGCTTCGTCAGGCTGCTTTGCCAGACACTGCGCCTCTGTCATAGCTCCACTTCTTGTAACAACATTAACAGCTGGGACTGGTCGTGGCTCGACAGCAATCAACTGGACACTCGGACTAGGTTTGTTGTTTCTTTCTTGGATTTTAGCTAGTAACTGTGGGCACTTCTCGATGACATGATCAACTGCTCTGCAGTATCGGCATGTCCTGGTTGGGTTTTGACAGTCTCGAGCTAGATGTCCTACCTGATTACAGTTATAGAAAATAACTTGACCTCGACCTCCACCAGGCATACCTCGACCACGGCCTCTAAAACTGCCTCGACCACCTCGGTAACCATATCCATCATTGCCTTGTGCATCCTGGTATATCTTATAAGTGTCATAGGTCCGCTCCCTCATAAGGTCAAAAATGTGACATTCATCTTCATTGTGGCCAACGTACTTACATAATTTACAATAAGGGTTCTTCGGGACTTGAACATACCTTTGTAACAGATAACAGTCTTCCAGTCAATGCTGGCCAGTAGTTTGGCAGATCTCACAGTACTGAACACTAGGATTCAGCGGGTTTGGTGCGCCAGTATTCAAATAGTTTCTCAGTGCCGGGCACTGATCCTTGTCGTGGCCTTCTGTTTGACAACGTATACACCATACCTCTTCACAGGTGGAATTCCCTTTTTTCATGTCACAAAGCTCTAAATCCATCTCCGCGAGCTGTGCTTGAAATTGAGCTATGCCAAAATTATCTTCGACAGGTGCAGTTTCAAGTTTTATGGCAATCTCTAAGGCCTCTTGCTGATCAGCAACCTTCTGTTGCATGAGTGGAGCTCTGATGTGGGGTAATAATGCTGCAATAAACCACTCCTTATGTTGTGTTGGTCCAATTGTGAAGCTAACTTGGTCCAGCAGAACTTTGAATCTCTGATCAAAGTCCCACACAGATTTTCCTCGCCGCTGCTAAATCTCTTTTAAATCAGTGATGCACTGCGACTCTAATTTAGGTTTCTTAAATTCTTGGATCAGTACTGCTTTGATGTCAGCCAAGACAGGATTTTGCGTGCTAGCAAACTTCATAAACCAAGTCAAGGCTCAGTCTCTGAAAGAAGTGATCAGCTGCGCTCATCGAACATCTATGTCCGTAATGTTCTTCGCGGTCCACACAGCTTCACACAGAAACCAGAATTGTGTTGGATCTTCTGACCCAGTTCCTTTAAAAACCGACAGTTTGATGTCATCATGAGCATGGACCATATGGGATCTAGGGGGGGAGAAGGGTTTAAACTAGCTGGGGATGACTAGCCTGCGACAGGGATATTCGGGCTAGGGTTACTTTCATACTACGACAGGTTCTCGGGGATAATAGGTCTTTGCTGCGGGGTTATCGGAGGGTTTCTGACAGAGGGGACCTCGGTGGACTCATAGGTTTCAGAGCTTAAAGGGGTATACTCAGTGGAGGAACCGAGATCTCTCTTATATCTTTTGCCGCTTCGCAGAAAACCACTTTGCTCATCGCAGTCCCAATCACTTCCAATGATAGGTTAGCAATACTAGATCTAACAATCTGATTCGATAAGCAAGATTCCTTTTTCAGCCAATAGTATTTTAATATTCAGACTAAATAGGTTCAAGTACTTACCCCTTGATCCTTTGAAAAATTGTCGTTCATCTTTGCTAAAGGAGGTACTTGTGTTGATGGCGAACTCCGTCACAAATGCTTCGAGAGTTCGCGTAGTCCAAAAATCCACGGCTCGCGAGATCACATTGTTCACTCTTTTCAAGATAGTGATTCTCGCGGGGGTCCAGGGAGGAAACTGATTTTCTTGGAAGTTCGTCCTCCTTTCTTTTAACCTGGATAACCACTGGTGCAACTCTATGTGTATAGAACCAAAGAAAATTTCATGAACATCAGAAAAGACGTACCTTTGCAAAAATTGTTCCACACTACGACGGGGATCTTTGTTTTCCTGTTCTGCAAACTTGAAATAGGTCGCTTCGATCCAATCACCAATTTATTTTACAGAGGGACACCAAAACATAGCCCTCGAGGTACGGTGTAGATCTCTCTTCAACAGATACTGAGTTCAACTGGAAATGGAACCAATTTGTTGGGATAAATGGGCAGACCCGGGTTTCACCTTTAACTTCGCACCAACAAAAGACCCACAGTGTTGGCCCTTTTGGCAGCAGCCTGCGAACAGGCTACAGTCTCACCCGAAACAACTATGGGGTGCCGCAGAATCAGGTTTCTGCAAGCAGAAGAGAGAATATTACTGTACCTTTAGTCTTTAACTATTAACAATCACTTAACAGAATGCTTGCAATATCAATTATGCAGCTTCGCGTTTAGATAAATAAACAGTTATTTGCACAACCCTTATCTGGGAATTCACAGCGAAGCTAGTTAATAACAGCAGTCTTACTTTAGCAGTTATTTACTTAACAGTGCATAAAATATAATAAAAAATCACACAAATGAACCACAACACCAGATATCACGTGGTTCACCCCCAGTGTAGGGGTTACGTCCACAAAACTGCGCTTTATTTAACTCTTTACAACTAAAATGACAGTTCTGATCTGCGCACTCAGCTACAGATCCCTTCAGTCCTCAAAGCCACGCACACAGTAGCAAGCCTCTACGCACACAGCTGCAGAGGTCGTCCCGCACACAGCTGGGACTTAAGCTTCTTACAAAAACCCTAATACAATCTCTTATCTTCGCATTACAATAGCTTCATAAGATAATCATTCAAGACCTAACCCTACTTCTTTACATAAGTGCCTATTTATAAAGCGCACTGTTACAAAACCATGGATTTACACCATGGGCACCCAAAACCTTAACCCTGGATTTAACCCAAGGGTTAATTACAAAAAAGGGGGGTTCGACCCACCCGCGACACCCCTAAGACTATTTTAGGCTGTAACTCCACTTACACTTCCTCAAAAACCGCGGAGTTACCCAAACTAAGGACCTTTAGGGTCGAAGCCCCAACACCTGTCTACCCACATTGTCTAAAACTTCATTAGTGAAAGGTGTCGAAAATGGGTCATGAAGTGATGCGTCATTGAGTTTGCGCAAATCGACACAAATACTGATTTCTCCCTTAGTTTTCTTTTCCTGTACAACCATGGGACTAACCCATTCGCTCTCTTCTACTGGTTCAATGATGCCTGCTGCTAGCATCTTATCGATCTCATCTTTAACTTTTTCTTTATAATGAGGATTCAATCTGTATGGGCGCTGCTTAACTAGCCTAGCATCCTCTTTCAAAGGTATGCACATGACTCCCAAATCTCCTACTATTCCCTTCATCTCTGTGAACTTAGTGGGAAATAAGTCCTGATAGTCATGTAACAGATCTGCGATGTGTCCTACTGTTTCATCATCCCAGTAGTCTCCAATAGAGGCAAACTTTGGTTCTGTTTCTATGCCAATATTGATCTTTTTAATCTTGATAGGCTCTGTGATAGCTGGAATATCTAGCTTTGTTCCATCAAATTCACGAGTCCCTTCAGACTCCAGAATGTTGATACTACGAGGATTCTCATCCTCATCACCTGGCTCTTCTGTGAAGTTGTAACACTCTAGCGCATGTTCTAACTGAATGGCCCAATCAGGCTGAGCATACACTGGTAGGGTACAATCATCAAATATCTTAGTCTTTATAACATCTAGCTGAGCCTGATCAATGCTTGGATACTCAGATTCAAAAGTGAAAGTGGGTAGAAATTTGTCTATCATAACTTGCCATGTAATAGTTCCTCTGTGCAACTCTATTTCAGTGTACCAGTTCCTTGGAACTGTGTCTAAAGTGTGAATGAATAGGTGAACCCATTCATCCTTTCGAATGTCCAACCAAATCTGTTCACAAATCTTAATGTGTGACCTGGGATCACTCTCTCCTATATATTTCTGCTGTAAGGGCTCCTTGTCACTAGAGAATCTGATCGCCATCAGTCTCTTAAAATCATCCCATGATGCGATATGTTCTTTATGTGTATGCCACCATCTTGCAGGTGTGGCTTTGACTGCAAGGTCAACAGCTGCCAGCCTCTACTCATGAGGAATTTCCTTCTCAAACTGTTGTAAGAATTCATTGACATCTGCTAAGCCATGAAAATATGGAATATCCTTAACCTCTACACCAATCCATCACAGTTACTTAGTCATAAATGCACATCTATGAGCTGAGACTTCATAAAGTCTATTCTGCCAATTTTCTAAGCCAACATCTGAATTTGATGCACATGAATTGTCGCATCACCAACTAATATTTTCTTCTACGGTGGGGTTGATATAATCACTCTGGTTAGTAGTCATCTAATAGAGGATTTCCATTTTACGCACCTCTTCCTCTGCTTGGATAGTTTCAATATAACGAGGACCCTGGAAAGGATCCAACGGTGCGATGACTCGAATCTAATTATCCTCAAAGGTCATTTGTATTTTCTTCAAATCGATAATAGCCATGTTATCAATTTCCCAATCAATACCTAGTAAAGCTGGATACCATCTGCTATCGCCAATGATTTCTTTGACTTCAAAGTCTGCAAATCTGTGAACTCCATCAATATCAACTGGTACTTGCGGTAATTGACCCAGTGGCGATACCCTTTGCTGATTGGCTAGTCGCAGATGGATAGGTGATCTGGATAACTTAGGGCTACCCATTTGTTCCCATGTCTGCTTAGTCAGAACATTTACCTCTGATCCTAAATCTAGGATTACCTCATCCATTTCAAATTCTCCAATTTTCACTGTGAGTCTCATTTCTCTTCCTGTTCTTGTATGGCCCGTAATATTATGAACAGCACACCGCATACTACTCACGAAAGGAGGTTGTTGATACTAGTCTATGATGCGTTGAAGATCTCCTATAGCTTTCTCATTTCATACGAGTTTCAAGCAGCTCCGCAGGAAGGATTGGACACTTCCTGTCAACTCATCTTCTTCGCACCTTCCTGATGTGGTAGCCTACGGTATCTGCATAAGACTAACGCCACAATGTTGTTGCTGCGATACGCCCCTACAAGGAAATACCTGCGATCCTGATGGTGTAGGTTCAGTAAAGAAAGTTTTCACTTGATGAAACAATTCTTTGTTCTTCTGTAGGTCGAGTGGTGTTGATTTATTAGTGGCTTTACACATCCACTCCGGACCTGTATTCTTTTCTGCATCCTGCGATGTCCTACTAGTAGAAGCACCACTGTGAGTCACAATATTGACTCTTGGTTCTGGTTCTTTTTGCTCAGCAGCAATAAGCTGAATATTTTGGTTCACTATTGGCTTCGGGTCCCTAATCTTGGCTATCAAGATAGGACATTCTTCTATAGTATGCCCATAGGACTTGCAATATTTACATGTCGTAGTAGCGTTCCGACAATCCCTAGTGTGTAGTGTCCTATGGCTCCACAGTTGTAACAAATAATCGGTCGATGGCCATGGCCAAAGCCTCCTCCATGGCCAAATCCTCCTCCATGGCCTCGTCCTCTGAATCCTCCACCATGGCCATCATGAGTCGGTTCATGCTGTAGTCCTACTGCTGGACCTAGTGTCTCTGACTAGACTCTGTAGAAGTCGTGTTTTATCTCTATCATGAGATCATAAGCTCTGCAATTGTTTTCATCATGTACTACTGAGTTAGAGAAGTTACAGTATAAGTTCTTAGGGGTTTGTACATAATTCTAAAGTAAAGGGCATTCATGTGGTCTATGTCCTCTTGTTTTATAGATTTCACACCATGGCCCTTGATTCTATACTAAGGGGTTAGGAGCCCCACTTGCTAGATACTCAACAAAAACTGGACAGTTATCTTTAGTATGGCCCTTTCCTTTACACTTTGTACACCATAATTCTTGTGCAACCTCTTTTCCTTTCTTAATCTCGTGTAACTGTAAAGTGAGATTGGCTAACTGATTCTGTAAGTTTGTCATACCTGTACTAGTCTCAGCTAGAGGTGAAGCCTCTAGTTTCATTTCCATCTCCAATGCTTCATCCTACGTACGGAGTCTTGGCTGCATTAGTGGAAGTCTGATGTGAGGGAGCAGTGCTGCGATGAACCATTCCTTATGCTGCCCTAGCACAAACTCAGAGCTAGCTTGGTCTATAAAAGCTTTAAATTTCTGATCAAAATCCCATACTGACTCTGTGGGTAACTGTTTGATGTCTTTAAGTTCTATAATACATTGTGACTCAGACTTAGGTTTCTTAAATTCCTTAATCATGGTGGTCCTGACCTGTACAAGCGTTCTGGGTTGTGCTGATGTATACTTCATATACCATGTTAAAGCTCTTTCTCTAAGTGTAGTGGCCAACTGGAAAAGTTTAGTATTATCATCTTGGATATGTTTAATGGTCCATACGACTTCATGTAGGAACCAATTCTGTTCTAGGTCTTCTTCCCCTGTACCCTTAAAGGTAGGTAATTTCATATCATCCCCCATTCTGTTTCTATGTGGTGGATTCTGATTTGTTGTGTTACTACCACTTGGCGGTGTAACTATAGGTGGTATAGAGGTAGTATGTACTATGTGTGAACTACTATATGGCGTTCCTGCGGTATTATTCTGAGTCTCGGTTGCTTTCTATGGGGTATAAGGGTGGTAAGGGATACCTCCTACTATTATTTCTCTATTATTTTGATTCTGTTCTCTAGTACTGTCTGAACTGTCTTCAAAGAAGGAAGATCTAAAATCTACTTTATACTTCTTACCGCTACATGTACATCCAATTTCTTCAAAATCACTCTCAAACTCTTGTGACATTACACTTAACTTATTCATCTGAGAATATATCCAATACTCCTTTTTCATGTAATAACATCTTAAGGAACAAATTTAAAGAGTTCAAGTAATTACCGCGATATCCTTTGAAGAAGTACCTCTCTGCTTCGCTGAAACTCTTTCTTTGATCAACTGCAAACTTTGTAATGAAACCTTCTAGCAAACTCGCAAGCCAAAAGTCCACTACCCGTGAAATGGGATTATCAATGCTCTTCACAGTGTGAATCAGCTCCGGTGTCCAAACAATGTTCCTTTTCTTTTTGAATACGTGCTTATCAGTTAACTTTAATAACCAATCGTACAACTCATTTGCATAGGTCACAAAAAATATCGCATGCAGGTCTGTGAAGATATGTTTTTGTAACCAGTCCTCTGTACTCATTCTAGGACTTTTGTTTTCTTTTTCAGCAAATTCTCTTTCCTTAGACTCAACCCAGTGGTTAAGTTCTTCTTTAGTAGGATGCCAATAGAACATTAGCTCTTCAATTTGTTCAAAACCCGCAACGGAACCATTTGTTGGTAAAATTATGGGCAGACCCGGGTTTACTGTAATGTACCAACAAGACCCCTAGCTCACTAGCCCTTTCGGTGACAGACTGTAGAACGGCCTGACTTCTCACCCAAAGTGATCTGGATGGGTTGGCTAGGGACTCAAGTGTCCTCAACCAGGTTCTATAGCATCCTAGGTTTCTCTAGTTCTAGGTTAACCAGTGAGATCTCTCTGTGAGATGTTGTTCCTCTCTCCCAGCTGGTTCTGCTTTTAGACTGAGTCTTATCACATCGCAGCTTCTAGGGCGATGCGCAAACTTTCTCTTCTCCTTGACTCTGTACCTGCGATATCCCACACCGCAGCTCCTCTGACAGTGTGATATCACCTTTATGTGCTGCGATAGCTTCTATAGTGAGACTCAATAGGACTCTCCAACTCTCAAGGTCCAATGGCTTCTTCCCTTCCTATAGCTCAGTTAACCTTCGCAAGGGTGTTAAACAACTTTACTTAAGCTTCTTCAGTCTATTAAGCTAACATCTATTGTGCTCAACTTGCTGAACTAAATATACAAGAATCACTTAGCACAGTAACTGTTATGGTCTGAATCAAGCACTGATAAACTCATAAGCAGAATACTTAACACATCCAACTCTCACTTAACCTTCTACGTTACTGTAAACTGAAGGATAGCATACATACATTCATTAACTGTTATCAAAGCTCATGTAACAGGTAACAGATAGCAAATAAGTAAACACAATCACATGAAACAGTCGCACAACACACGGATTTTATGTGGTTCACTTCCAAGAGGGGGGAAGTTACGTCCACAGGAACTGGTTTTTATATTATATCTTGAGAGAGTAAACACAGTTCCGCTGCAACCTATTATGCAGCTTGAGATCTTCTAGGAAACTCTGTGCACACAGCCGGTAGCCCTTCTCTTAGATCTCTTCTCTTCCTATATTGCTTTCTTCTTACAATATTTCCTCTCTCTCTCTCTCTCTCAATCCCTGCAGTTTGTTACATTCATGCTCAAGGAGGAAGCTACTGGCTGCAGTAAGATAATACAGACTAAATATAGAACCAGAGCTCGACTCTTTCTCAATATCTTACAATACAGATGACTAAACAACTAGCTATCTTTCTCTTTACTGTCTAACCTTTTACAATACAAAATACATGCTTAAATAGGTGGCCCGAAGGTCTCACCCTGATACAAAATTGTGGGCCTATCCCAACAGTAACCCAAAAACCCTAACTGTGACAGTCGGCCTATATGTACTTTGTACTTCCACTTACTGGTCACACTACAGCTCTCTGCAGTCTTCCACGCTTCCAGGCGCTGATCGTGGGTATGGGCGCCACTTCCTCGGTCGCTCCCCTTATGTCCTTTTTCTTCAATACCTTGGCCCATTGCTCCTTTTCCTTTATGAGGGTAGCTAAGACCTCCTATCTTCGCCGTTGCCTTAAGTGCAGTGGTTGAGCTCTCTCTTCTTGGCTTCTCAGGTACTGTTTCCTTTGACTTTCTTGTCCCGATATAGCAACTTTTCCTGTTGCTGAGGGCCCCTGCTCCAACAAATCCTCATAAGAGGAAACATTCTTGGGTATGAGAACTTATCCAAGGTGCAGAAAGATATGGGGCTCCAGAAGAGAATCACAGAGGAAGAAAGAGGACCAGATCATGTTCTAGGTATGTAGCCTTACTATGTGATTTCATTGATAAAGAACCTTCCAGTTTTGAAGAGGCAATAGAATGGAAAGAATGGAAGGATTCTATGATGAAAGAGTATCAGTCGATCATGAAGAATTATGTTTGGGATGTTGTCCCAAGACCAAAATGGAAGTTAGTTGCAACTTCCAAACGGATCTACAAGATCAAGCATGCTGCATATGGTAGCATTGAAAAATATAAGGAAAGATTTGTGGCTCGGGGTTTCTCTCAGAAAGAAGGAATAGCCTATAAAGAAACCTTTGCACCTATAGACAGATACACTTCCATCATATCAGTACTTGCTTTGGCTGCAGTGATGAAATGGAAGATACACCAGATGGATGTCAAGACTACTTTCTTGAATGGTGTAGTGGAAGAGGAAGTGTATGTAGAACAGCCACTCGGTTTTGAGACACATGACAAGGAGTCTCATGTGTGCAAATTGAAGAAAGCCCTGTGGAGTTTGAAACATGCACCCAGGACATGGTACGGGATAGATTTCTACTTGTTTGGGACTTACCAAGAGTAAATCAGATTCCAACCTTTACTACAAGGTTGAAGATGGAAACCCAATGATGCTCCTACTATATGTAGATGATTTGTTTGTGACAGGAAGGGATGGGTTGATTGCTGATATGAAGAGAAAGCTTTCTACTGAGTTCGAAATGAAGGACTTGGGTATGATGCATTACTTTCTAGGTATGGAGGTATTGTAGAGTGCAGATGGAATCTTCCTTGGACAAGGGAAGTATGCAGTAGAGATCCTGAAGAGGTTTGGGATGATGGACTGCAAGGTCATGGCGACACCTATGGCATCGAACCTAAAGCTATTAAGTGATGCTTCATCAGAGTCGATTGATGCTACAATGTATCATCAAATGATTGGGTCCTTGATGTACCTAATGAACACAAGACCAGACATTTGCTTTGCTGTGAACACCTTGAGCCAGTTCTTGACAGATTCAAGAAATGTTCACTTGATTGCTGCAAAGCATATTCTGAGGTACCTGAGGGGTACATTTGATTATGGGCTCAAGTACAATGTGAACCAGAAGATTAACCTGGAGGGTTATGTTGATTCAGATTGGCAGGTAGTGCCATCAATAGGAAGAGCAGTTCAGGGTGTTGCTTCAGTATGGGATCAGGTGTGATCTCTTGGTTTAGCAGGAAGCAATCCTGTGTGGCACTGAGTATAGCTGAAGTAGAGTATGTCACAGCTTGCTCAGCTAGTTGTGAGGCAGTATGGCTGCAAAATCTACTTTCTAATTTATTTGATCTCTAGATGGATGCTACTTGTATACATTGTGACAACCATAGTTACATGAAGTTGTCAGAGAATCAAGTGTTCCATGACAAGTCAAAGCACATCGAGATCAAGTATCACTATATTAGAGATATGGTGTAGAGAGGAGCAGTGAAGCTCTAGTATGTTCTGACAGAGGAACAGATAGCTGATTTGTTGAAAAAATCATTAGCCAAGGTGAAGTTTGAGTACTTCAAGGAGAAGCTTGGTGTTCTCCAGATCGAGGTTTCCTCCAAGGGAAAGTGATGAGTGCCATAGCCATTCTAACGAGTAGGTCAGATGTAAGGGTTGGGCCATTCTGTCATGGTGAGAGGATTTGGTTCCTTTCATGTCAGCTGTGAGTGCTAGCCATTCTGTCAAGTAGGACAGATGTAAGGGCTACAACCATTCTGACGAGCAGGTCAGATGTAAGGGCTGAGACATTCTGTCATGGTGAGAGGATTTGGTTCCTTCCATGTTAGATGTGAGTGCTAGCCATTCTATTGAGTAGGACAGATGTAAGGGCTACTGTAATTCTGACGAGCATGTAAGATGTAAGGGATACCGCGATTCTGATGAGCATGTCAGATGTAAGGGCAGAGCCATTCTGTCATGGCTAAAGAATTAGGTTCCTCCCATGTCAGATGTGAGTGCTAGCCATTCTGTCAAGTAGGATAGATGTAAGGGCTACTGCCACTCTCCAGGAGAGTGGAGGAACTTGTTCTGTTACCAAGTAACTTAGTCTAGGACTGGGGGCCATTCTAATGAGGGTGTAGGATTAGATTCCTACTAGGTCATATGTGAGTGCTGGACATTCTGGTGTAGGACGAGCTCCTACACAGATATAAGGGCTACCTCCTTTCTGACGAGTAGGTCAAATGTGCGTGCTATCCATTCTAATGTGACTATAGGATTAGGTCCTATATGATTATATATAAGTACTACCGCCTTTCTGATGAGGGTATAGGACTTGGATCCTACCAGGTCAGATGTGAGTGCTGGCCATTCTGATGGATAGGTTAGATATAAGGGCTACCAAAGACCTATGAGGAGGTAGGCCTACAACCAGCATGAAAGAAGGTTGGCTTTGTAGAACTTCCTGTGACGTGAAGAATCATGAGATAGCACACATGATGATGACCAGATGAGATCCAGATCGAGCTATGATCCAGATCCAGTTATGATGACTCTGAGAGATCCAGATCGAGTGATGATCCAGATCTAGCAGTGATGATCCAGATCGAGTGATGATCCAGATCCAGCAGTGATGATCCAGATCAAGTAATGATCCAGATCCAGTCCAGTGATGATGATCCATATCGAGTGATGATCCAGATCCAGAAAAGAAGATGGCATGAAGACGAAGAATACTTGAAGATGAAGATGACAAGATGATCCAGTTGATACAGAGAAGAAGATCAGTGCTGAAAATTGTGTCGAAAGAATACCTTCCTAGTTAAGAGGGAGTGTTGATGTTCTTGTAACTTCAGAATGCAGTCATCTATGTATCTTATGTATTGTAACCTGATGTTTATTCTGGGATGTATCTATTATGTAATTGAGTCATGTCGTCATGCCCCGATGTTTCGATCGGGAGGATCTATAATGTAAACAAGTCATGTCAAGTCATAGTGGGTAACCCTCTGATTGTCTAAGGGTTAAAGTCCCTGCAGTTCTGGGGCACTAGGGTTATTAGACTCTCCTAGTAGAGATCAGCCCTAGTAGGGTTTTATTCATGCTGAGATTAGTATAAATAGAGAGTTGGAGTGTATATTTGATACACAACTCATACACACTCAAGTGTAGCGCATAGTTGAGGAAGGAGAAGACACTAGGGATAGACAAGAAGAAGATTACTGCTGTCTGGAGTGTATCTTACTGTTTTGGGGTTTTACCTTTTGTGTTGATTCTATCTCTGAGGAAGTTGCAGGGTTTTCTCCTTTATGGTTTTCCCAAGGAAAAACACTGTGTTCATTGTCTCTTGTTTTTTATTGTTGTAGTTGTTATTCTCTCAGTTAAAGATCCCAATAATGCTAACTTAATGTTGAAAAACTAATAGAAGTTTTGAGCTCAAATGGGTAAAAACTTCAAATGATATGGAATTTTTAAATATTTTACTATTTATAGAAATTTTTTGAAATTTTTTACTCGCTTTCTGTAGTTTTAACCATTTCTGACCATTTTGGACCGTTTTGAACTAATTTGGTGATGTAGGAGTCTGTTTTGAGCACAGTTTGACTGTGGTTTTGACCCATTCATGTTGATTTTAGGTATTATGTCTAAAATGGCATATAGGTTAGGTTTCACATCCATTTGCACTTTTCATGACCTTATGATCGTTTCATTATAACCTTAGGTACAAACCCATTCTATCTTGTCATGGAACCTTCTTCCTGCTTTTAGAAGTGACATGATATGAATGGTAGAGCTTGACCATACATGGGTACTCTAGTTAGCTCATGTTTTGCATTTGGTTCCCATGCCAACATTCTTCCTTTAGGGTGTGGCAGTCCTTTGTATAGTATCGCCATGACTTTGCGCAAGAGCCTCATACTCCTCTTGATATTTTTTGCTGGCCTTTTCTCCAAGACTCCCTTATGTCAAGTTCTAATTGCATTATTATGAGTTTTCTTGCCTTATTGAGCCTTATGCTGACTTCCCTGACTTTGATTATCAGCCATATAGCCTGATCTTGTCTCATTTCTAGCCACGTAGAGCCATATTACATATATTTTTCAGCTTGATTCCCCATTTTTTACCAAGAGGGGACTTTCCCCCTAGTGTCATTATCCTACACATGTTTCCTTACATTGAGCATAGGCATATTCCGTTGCTTGAAACTAGTTTGTTTTCCCCTTGGCACTCGTCTCCTGCTAGTTTGTAACTATAAAGCACTTTTATTCTTTTTCAAGGTTTTCAAAATATTTGAAAAACTCCAAATAAAATAAAATAAACCAAAAATCCGGACAGAAAAAGATGTTATCTTTGGAATCTGTCGAGTCATGTCTCCTTCAAACAGAGCACTGTATATCACACCTGTTGGTTGGGTTAATAGTTTGACTTTAGGAGCTGTACTCGTTTCTCTGATTTTATCTCTGCCCATTGGTTAAGCTTGCAGTCCCTATGGAGCCTCTGTCGATGCCTCCTGTGTCACAGAGATGTTCCTATTTTGTATATTGAGTCTATGTTTCCTACATTCAGTTAGCATTCTCCTTTATACTCTTGTTCAAAGGAAGTTGAAGCCTGAGTCATCCATTCCTCAGTTTTTTTGACTTTGCATGTCGACCATTCCTAGTACTAGTTCATCCACATTATGATCGAGTCCTTCCACATTATATAGCTTTGCTGAGTACCTCATGTTGGATGATGGGGGATGCCTCAATTCCCTCCTTCCAGTGGATTTCATCCCATCGAATTTAGATCATTTATTCTAGGATATGAGTCTAGAGTCATTTTGAGTGCCTTGAGACTTGCAGTCATCAGTGGGAGGTTCTCTTGCCATCAACAGTTTTGGGAATACATTAATGTCCCCTGATAGATGGATTATTTCAAGTGTTTGACCTCAACACATGTATTCATAGTTTTTAGATTGCACTCTAGTACCTTGATTCCCATTTTCATTATCGATGGGTGATCTCACATCTGTTAACAGTATACATCAATGACCGGTAATTAGACAATGGACTACTATGTTCAACCTCGACACCTTTATTCACATAGTAGGACATGTACTCATAGTGGTTTGTGTATAATACTTTCCATATTGGTGGCATTCTAGATATGCTACCTCCTTGATCGTGCCAGTGTTCATGAGATTTCAGCTCTCGTGACTTGATTCCAACGTATGTCAGATATATTCATCCATTATGGAGATCTTGATCCATTGTATATCTTCAGCTATCATGGAGATCATGATCCTTTGTATATCTTCATCATGGAGATTCTGATGTATCTATATTGTATGTGGCAATGACCACACATGTCATATTTTGTATCATGCCTATTCATGGCCATTGTACTCTTATGTATCTGGGACTCATGTCTATACTTGCATTCATATGCAAAGATATTTGTACTATATTGTTGGATGGCTAGTTCTCCCACCTGATTCTTCATCACTCCACTTCTGGGATGGACTAATAATGTATTTTGGCCATCGTATCACCCCTCTAACCTCACACATTAAGGGGCATCTGTTACAACTGATTTTACCACACATGGTAGATCACACATTTATGGCCTTCCCTGTCCCTCCGCAGACTCTTTGGACCCCATGGACCATTTTTGTACCTTCGATGTTTCCAAGATCATTCCTAAAAACACCTGTTATTTTCCATACATGACTTTTAAACCCTTTCTCATGTATATACGTAGATATAACCCTTAAACTCGTGTACATCGGGACGTGTGAAAAAGGCCAAATATTTTTGGATTTTTTCTTGATATGGATCCAAGTCCCTTATCTCTTGGCCTTCCATATGCTTCGAGATCGCTCAGATTTGACCTTCCATTACCCCATTGAAGCAGTATATAAGGAACCCTTTGGATACATTGAAGAGGAGGAATTGAAGAGTAAGAAAACTATAGTCCATTGTTGCCATAGCTTGCTTATACTTGAGTATGCATCCCTTTGTCCCTTGGAGCACTTGGTGTTCTTCCCAAGATTGCCTTTTCTTTTGAGCTTGCTATCGAGAGATGGAGGATTGAGGTGGTGGAGGGCCAAGTGGAGGACTCAATTTCTCTGGTTCGCAGACGTGCTGACAGAGGTTGTCATTCTTGTAATATCTGATTTATATTAATAGAAATATCTTTTCCTGTCCAATGATGTGTATTTAAATGAATATCGAATCCAGGGATGCTTTTAATTGCTTATACATTATTGATTATATATGCTAGAGTAGGTCTAACACCATTATATAGCATGCTTGTCTTGTTTGTTGATTGCTGAGAGAGAAAATTGATAACACAAGCGGGATTGGAAAATCTCAACGGGGGTCTACATCAACCATCTATAATAAGGTATGTTTCGATATCCTTTAGTGTTAGATGTTTTATTTCTCTTGCATGTTGGGAAATGATTGATTTCTACGGTTACTCTGTCTCTTGTGGTACCCTAAGCCATAGGAAGTTTTCTCTGTAACAACAACATTTTTTACAACAACATTGAGCAATGAAGAAAATATAGCACATGTTATGTGGGGAACCTCCTGCAATGAACAATTAAAATGCACGATATAACAGAAATAACGGAGCACAAAATAGATTTTATTGATCGCGGGCCACTTCGAGGGGGAAACCTCCTTTGAGGAATCTCAATAGAAAATAACTCTTCGGTGATTTCATTAGCCTCAACACATACTTATATACTAAGTCTAATCTAAACAACTATTACCCCCCATGAATGTGGGATGATGCAACATAATAACTAGACAACTTAAAAACTATTACTTACTCCCCATGAATGTGGGATAATACAACACACTGATGGGACGACTTACAAAGCATATGCGTCTAATAAAATATACTAACAAAAATAAAGAGGAGGGTTGACACGGGTTCTTAACATCCCCTCCCCCTTAAAAAAAAGCTTTGTCCTCAAAGCTTTAGATGTGGAAACTGTTGCTGAATCTGAAGGAGTGGTTCCCATGTAGCATCCTCTGGTTGCATGTTGTGCCACTGAATTAAGACCTCTGTGATGGATTGAGAGCGAAGCTGACAACTGCGCTTATTGAGGATGTTTGCTAGATCTGAAATGATGGATCCTTCATTATCCTATTCTGGTAAAAAAAATTGTGCTATGATGTTGGCGCCAATCACTTACTGAATGTGAGAAGAAGGAGGAAGTGCCAATTTATAAGCAACGGACCCAATCTTCTGAAGAACTATATATGGATGAGAGATCTTTGTAGCGAACATTTGATTCCCATTGAGTGTCAAGGAGGACTGCTTGTAAGGCTGTAGACAAAGAAAAACCATGTCACCAACTTGAAAAGTGCGCTCAGAATGGTGCTGATCAGCTTGGTGTTTCATGCGAGTTCTGTCCATGTGAAGATTGTCCTGCAGAAGGTGAAGAATCTGATGTCAGTTTCGAAGAACCATGTCAATGGCCTGAATTGGTGAACTACTGGGGGTGTATGGAAGGAGTACTGGAAGTGTGCGACCATAAACTGCTTCATATGGAGTCATTTGAGATGCAGTATGGTAGGAAGTATTGTACCACCATTTAGCGAGAGGGAGCCACTTTTCCCACATATGTTGTTCTTCAGAGGTGAAACAACAAGATAAGTTTCCCAATAGTTGTTGATGACTTCATTCGGACCATCTATTAATGGTGGGTGATAAACTGAACTCATATTCAGTTGGGTGTCAGTAAGGATAAAATGACTTGTGAAAGGTGTGTTGTGGTCTGAGAAAATGGAAGAAGGGATTCCATGAATAAGGAATATCTTGTCCATGAAAATTTGTGCGATTGAGGAGGTGGTATATGGAGGTCTGAGAGAACAAAAATGATGATATTTGGAGAGCCAATCAACCACAACCAATATTACGGTCTTCCCTCCATATTTAGGGAGCCCTTGAATGAAATCCATCGAAATATATGTCCAAATCCTTGAAGGGATGGGAAAAGGTTCAAGCAATCCAGAAAGGAGTGTAGTTTCACCTTGGTGGTTCTCACAAGGAGCACATTCAGAAACCATATGTTGAATTTCTCATTTCATTTCCTTCCAAAAGAAGTGACATTGTGCCCTCTCATATGTTTTCATGAACCTAGAGTTCCCTGTCGATGGAGAATCATGGAGTTCATAAAAGACTGCATGTTTAATATCTATGCTCTAGGGAAGCACCAGATGACCCTTGTATCTCAGAGAAGAGACATCTCAAGAGAAATGTGGTGCCATAGAAGGGTTAATGGCCAATGGTTGGATGATTTCAGATAATGAGGAGTCATTGACACAGCCTTGTTGAACAAAGTGTGACCAAGTTGGAATAGGCAGAGAAAGAACTGAAAGAGAAACATGGGAATCAAATGTGTGGAAAAGAGCATCCACCACAAGATTGTCCTGAGCCTTCTTATAGTCATAATCCCTGAGTTTTCTAACCAATTTCTATTGTGTTGGGGATGAGACCCATTGTTCTAGGAAATATTTCAAACTTTGGTGATCCATCTTGATGCCAAAAGGATTCTCTAAGAGGGATGGCCACCACTTTTGTACTGTGTGCAAAATAGTCATCATTTTCTTCTCATATGTAGAGGTGGATAAATTATTTCTAGAAACGCATTTTTTAGTGAATGCAATGGAATGCTCATCTTGAAAGAGGACAACCCCAATTCCATTGTCGTAAGCATCACTCTCAAGAGTGAAGAGCTTCGAAAAATCAAGCATTTGAAGGGTGCATTGGAATGAAAGATCCAAGGGAGTAGTTGAGACTACTAAAGGTTGCATCTAAATGAAACGGAGCTGAGTGATGACACCATGTGAATTCATATTAAGGATATTTTCCATGCAATGGGAACTAATGATGCTGAGAGAACCTGGTTGTAAGCCACTGAACGTGTGTTTGTTCCCGTTGACTGAAATATGCAGCCACAATTTGGTAAAATTCCATAAGATGGGTCCAAGTGTGCATAACCATTGAGTTCCCCAAATCACATCACATCCTCCTAGAGGCATGACAAACATGTTAGAGCACAAGTTATAATCTCCAATAGAGATACACACATTGCGACACTTTCCTTTGCAAGGTAAGGTGCTCCCATTGGCAACCATGACTTGAAAGATGGAGCAAGGATGGAAAAAAATATCATCTTGTTTGGAAATCCGAGGGTCAATGAAGTTATGGGTGCTACCAGAATCAATAAGTATCGTAAGAGGAATCTTCTTGAATAAACCCTTGAGCTGCATGGTTTGTGGGGTGGTGACTCCAGCTAATGCATGGAGAGATATCTCTGGGTCTTCATCATGAGAATGAGGGTCAACAGGTGGCTGCTGAATGTCGACTTGATTGTCTACTGGATCCTGAGCAGCTTCACAAATTTCAAGTGCAAGAAAAGAAACTACATCCAAGAGATAGGGCTTTTGTTCATTGCATTGATGTCCCCGGGTGAATTTCCCATCACAATTATAACAAATTCCTTTTTCCCTATGTGCCCAAATCTCAGCTTTAGAAAAATGCTTGATAGGAGTGGGTCTAGGAGTTGGAGGGATTGGACGTCTTTGGGAAACCACATTGCTGAATGGAACAAAAGTGGATTTGGGGCATTGTTGAGCCCTGATATTGTCCTCTGTCAACTTAGCCAACCCTATGACTTCCATCATTTTGTTGGGACAAAACATGTTAACCTCATATTGAATTGTATCCTTAAGACCATTGATAAAACAACTCATGTAGAATGCATCAGAAAATCCTTCTATGTGCTTGACTAATTTCTCAAATTCTATCTGATACTCTCTCACAGTGCCAGTTTGGTGAAGTTTGGTGAGTGCTCCTGTGAATTCATCAAAACCACTAGGGCCAAATCGGTGCAAAAGGAGTTGGCAAAAATCTGTCCATTGGGGCTCTTCATGATCCTTGATGTACCAATGAAACCATTGAAGGGATTCACGTTCCAAATGAAATGATGCAAGTGGGACTTTGGTGACATCAAAAGTGTTATGCATATTAAAGTATTGTTCAGCCTTGTGTATCCATCCACTTGGGATCATCACCATTGAAGCGACGGAATTCAATATTTGGCCTACAAAAGTTGCTGGAAGCAGAGAACGCAGTGCCGGTAGAAGACTTAGGCTATTGTCTATTGCTCATGGCTGAATACTGAAGATGGAGGTCGAGAAATATTTGATACAGATCTTTGATTTTGGTCTTGATGGTGACAAGTTCTTCTTCCATTTATCTATTTACTCCTGCGTGGGTGACAACCATAAGAAATTTTTTTTCTTTTTTAATCGAAATTGGCTGGAAAAGAAAAAACAAAGAGGGTTTTAGAAAAGGAAAATTTTGAGTTGGGAAAAATGTGAGTGGGTAACTAGGTTGTGGACACTTTTTGAGGAACAAGGAAACAAAAAATGTGAAGTTCAGAAGCGGGATGAAAAAAGGAGATGGAATTTCAGGCTTCGGGAAGTGGACTTGGGATAGGGTCCTCAATGAATGAAATATGTAGAATGGAATGACAGGGGTTAGGGTGAATTTTCAAGGGAAATAGAGCTAAATCAAGGAATATATGGATGAAAAACAATTTTCTTTTTCCTAGAGAAATGATCTGTGGCGGTGCGAGAAAGCTGTGCTTTATCAACTTGAATTGGAGTAAATGATTTGTGACAAGTCTAGAATTCTGCATGTTATAAATTGTAAATAGATATGGACCCCAGGTATATTCATCTTCCTAATGGTTCAAAGGTAGTCACTCAACCACCAAGGCTATCTTGGGCTTGAGTATTGGGGCAATGCCCCTCACTTCACGGCGCAGGTAAAATTGCTAACCACTTGGCCAAAAATGATAGCTCTTTGGTTTCCCTCATGTATGGGAATCTAGTCAATCTAGGGGGGGTCATTGCCCTTTTTTCTTGGCAGGTCCTCTCAATGGCCAGCTACTTTGGGATTCTTGTGGTACTCCTCACAATTGGTTTTAGGGCTATGCCTAAGTACTTCCCATAGTTAAGCGGATAGGGTTTATTCCTTGATCCAAATGAAAAATACCCCTGCAAGAAGAAGAACTACTGCAATAATCACAGTGCCAGAAAAAATGTGGCAGAAATTCCACCCAATGCTCAAGAACCCGTAATTAGAGCTAGGGTTTTGAGATGAAAACTTTTAAAATGAGCATAACCCAATCTATATTGCTCAGAATTTCCATTAGCGCATGTTTCTGGAATTGGAACAACCACTCTGCTTCTAACCATGTAATTGAAATAAAACATCTGGGCACTCGGTCAAAATATTTTCGCTCTGCAATTTCCGCGGCCATCACCAAAATTCTAAAAAATTGCTGATTTTAAATCCGCGATATCTCCACTTTTAGAACTCCAAATGAGTGATTTTTTTTTTGAAACTGCATATTTTTGAAAGAGGAATTCAGATATACAACCTATTTATTCTGATTCTTTGTATAAAGTTTCATAAATTGATCTAAAAGTCACCACCCAATTTTGCCTCTTTTTTTTTTTGAAAAGAAAAAAAAAATTCCGACTTGTGCCAAGGAAAGTGCTCTGATACCAGATGTGGTAAACATCCTATAGTGAACAATCAAAATGCAGGATATAACATAAATATTGGAGTACAAAATAAATTTTATTGATCGCGGGCCACTTCAAGGGGGCAACCTCCTTTGAGCAAGCTCAATACAAAATAACTCTTCGATGCTTTCATTAGCCTCAACACATACTTATATACTAAGTTTAATCTAAACAACTATTACCCCCCATGAATGTGGGATAATACAACATACTGATGGGACGAATTACAAAGCATATGCGTCTGATAAAATATACTAACAAAATAAAGAGGAGGGTTGACACGGGTTCTTAACATGTTAGCTTTCTTTCTAGCACAAGCACAAAAATATTTCTAGAAACAACACATCATGGCGAATGAAAGGTAATGCATGTTAACTTTCCTACTGGTACAACCACAATGCCATCAAATAAATTCCAACCTAAAGGTGATCTAATGCATGATGAATTTCTTTCTATGACAAGCACACCAACATTTCTTACAATGAAATTGCATGGTGAAGGAAAGATAAAGCATGTTATCTTTCCTTCTAGCACAATGACAAGACAATTTGTAACAAAAAAATTGCATGCAAATGAAATCTAACTCAGTTTAGCATTCCTATCATTGCAACTACATTACTATAAAATGCATTGCACCATGAAGGAAACCTAACGTGCATTAGAAGTTTCTTCTAACACAAGAACAAGGGAATTTCTTACAACAACATTACACTATGAAGGAAATATAATGCATGTTAAAGCTTTCCTTCTAGCACAACCACACAAAAATTTCTAAGAACACCATTTCATGTGAATAAAAAATAACGCGTGTTATATTTCCTACCGGTACAACTATATTCTGATCAAATACATACTTTCATTCACTAGCTACATTACCATCAAATACATTTCACCATGAAGAAAATATATCATGCATTATCTTTCCTTATAGCACAAGCACAAGGAAAATTTCTACAATGATGTTTCATAGTAAAGGAAAACTAATGCATGTTAGCTTTCTTTCTATCAAAAGAACAAGGGTATTTCTAACAACAATATTGCGTTTTGAAACAAAGCTAACACATGTTAGTTTTCCCACTGGTGCAACCTCATTCCCATCAAATACACTACACCACGAAGAAAATATAGCCCATGTTAACCTTCCTCCTAGAACAAGCATAACAACATTTCTTACAACAAAATTGCACATTGAAGAAAAGCTAATGCATGTTAGCTTTCTTCATAGCTCAAGCAAAAATCCATTTCTAGCAACAAAATATCATAGCGAATGAAACCTAATGCATCTTGGATTTCCTACTAGTACAACCACATTTCCATCTAATACATTACACCATGAAGTAAATGTAATGCATGTCATCTTTCCTTCTAGCACAAGCGAAAAGGTATTTTTTACAACGACATTGCACAGTGAAGGGAATTTAACATGTGTTAGCTTTCCTTCTAGCACAAACACAAGGGAATTTCTAACAATGACATTTCATGTCAATGAAAGCTAAATTGTGTTAGATTCCCTATATGTACAACTACATTACCACCAAATATGTTGCACTATGAAGGAAATCTAACGCATGTTATACTTACTTCTAGCACAAGCATAAGGGAATTTCTTACAATGACGCTGCACAGTAGTGGAAATCTAACGTATGTTATCCTTTGTTATAGCACAACCGAAAGAGCATTTCAAACAACAACATTGCATGTGAAATAAATATAATGCATGTTAGCTTTCCTATTATTACAACTACATTACCATCAAATACATCACACCATGAAGGAAATCTAATGCATGTTGGATTTCCTTCTAGCACAAGCACAATGAAATTTCTTACAATGGCGTTTCACGTTGAAGGAAAGATAACACTTGTTATCTTTCCTTCTAGCACAACCACAAGGGAATTTCTAACAACAACATTTCATGAGAATGAAAGCTAACTCCTATTAGTTTTCCTATCAGTATAGTTACATCACTATAAAATGCATTTTACCATGAAATAAATCTAAGGTGCATTGGATTTACTTCTAGGACAAGAACTAGGGCATTTCTTGTTAACACCAAAAACCGTTCACCTAGATCTCTATGGTCCAAACCATAATTATACATAATTATCCGACCATTATTTCCTCCATTTCAACCTTCATAACTAAAATCCACCAAATATGGTCCAAAACATTATTATCCCTTCCCCATAAATGAAGGGAACTTCATCATTTATTGTGACTTATCCCCTCTTTCCAAAAGGACCAAAAATCCCTAAAATGAGAATGGGTCAAAAACATCGATAAATACCATGAACAATAAAATACCATGGGTCGAAAAACCTTGGATCATCCTATAAATACATTGTGAAGGTCTTCCCAAAATCACTTTTTTAGTCAACTTTTTCATTGTATTAATGAATGTTTCACCTTTCACCATTATTCCCATACTTTTTCCATAGCATTTTCTACAGTGTATGTTGATCTTGCTCCATACCCTCTTGGATCCATTCACCCTTTTTGACAACCATTATTGGAGATGACTAGAGAACCATACCATGGAGCCGGTGGACCATTTCCATAAGTGTTTGTAGTGTCCCATGTTATTGAAAGGCATTTGTGTTATTGTTTTTCATTAATTAGAGAAAATATATATATATAATCATAAAAATATTTATGTTGTTGTTACTGCTTATTATTGGAAGTCAAGGTTGAGAAATCCCTCGTACCATGAGCTCTACCCCATGATACGGATGACCTAGGGTAGGTTCTTTTGCACATAGTAGGGAATAATTCCCCATTACATTTCTTACAACAACATTGCACTATGAAGGAATACTAACACGTGTCTTCTTTCCTTCTATCACAACCACAAGGGAATTTCTAACAATAACATTGCATGTGAATAAAAGCTAACACGTGTTAGATTTTATACTGGTACAACTACATTTTCATCGAATACGTTGCACCATGAAGGAAATATAATGTGTGTTAGCTTTCATTCTATAATAAGCATAACAATATTTCTTACAAAAAGATTGCATGGTGAGTGAAAGCTACCATGTGTTATCTTTCTTTCTAGCACAAGGACAAAGACATTTGTAGCGACAAAATATCACAGCGAATGAAATCTAATGCATGTTATCTTCCCTTTTCATACAACCACGTTTTCATCAAATACATTGCACCGTGAAAGAAAATCTAACACTTGTTGGCTTTACTTACAGGACACACACATGGGGATATCTTACAACGATGTCGCAGATTGAAGAAAAACTACCACGTGTTAGATTTCCTTTTATCACAATCACATGGGAATTTATAACAAAAATATTGCATGTGAATGAAAGTCAACCCATGTTATCTTTCCTATTGGTACAACTATATTACCATCAAATACATTGCACCATGAAGGAAATATAAAACACGTTACATTTCCTTCTGACACAAGCACAAGGAATTATTTTACTACAATGCTGCACAATGAATGAAAAGTAATGTGGGTTAGCTTTTCTTTGAGCACAACCACAAATGCATTTGTAACAACAACATTGCATATGAATGAAATCTAATGCATGTTATATTTCCTATCATTACAACTACATTTCCATCAGATACATGGCCATCAAATATGCTACACCATGAAGGAAATATAACACATATGTTATCCTTCTATCAAAAGCATAACAACATTTCTAACAACAACATTTCAAAGTGAATCATAGCTATAACGTGTTATCTTTCTTTCTAACAAAATCCCTAAGACATTTCTAGGAACAACATATCATGGCGAATGAAAGCTAATGCATGTTGGATTTCCTACTGGTACAACCCCATTTCCATCAAATGCATTACACCATGATGAAAATTTAACGCATGTTATTTTACCTTATAGTACAAGAACAAGGGCATTTCTTAAAATGAGGTTGCAGAGTAAAGGAAATCTAACATGTGTTAGATTTCCTTCTATAACAATCACAAGGGAATCTCTAACAACATTTCATGTGAATGAAATCCAAACCATGTTAGATTCCCTATGGGTACAACTACATTACCATCAAATACATTGCACTATAAAGGAAATCTAATGCATGTTAGATTTCCTTCCGGCACAAGAACAAGGTCAATTCTTAGAACGATGTTGCACAATAGTGGAAATCTAATGCATGTTAGATTTCATTCTAGCACAACCAAAGGGGCATTTCTGACAACAAAATGGCATGTGAATGAAAGCTAACATGTGTTATATTTCCTATCAGTACATCTACATTTCCATCAAATACCTTGCACCATGAAGGAAATCTAACTCATGTTAGCCTTCCTTCTAGAACAAGCATAATAACATTTCTTACAAAAACATTTCACAATGAAGAAAGGCTAGCATGTGTTAGATTTCTTTCTAGCACCAGAACAAAAAAAATTCCAGAAACAACATATCATGACAAGTGAAAGCTAACACGTGTTAGCTTTCCTAATGGTACAACCACATTTTCATTCAATACATTCCACCATGAAGGTAATCTAACACATGTTAGGTTTCCTTCTAGCACAACCACAATGACATTTCTTACAATGGAGTCGCAAGGTGAAGGAAATCTAACATGTGTTATCTTTCCATCTAGCACAACCGCAAGGGAATTTCTAACAACAACATTGCACGTGAATGAAATATAACTCATGTTAGCTTTCCTATTGGTACAACTAAATTACTATAAAATACATTTCACCATGAAGGAAATCTAATGTGCGTTAGATTTTCTTCTATCACAAGCACAAGGGAATTTCTTATAACAATGTTGCACTATGAAGGAAAGCTAACATGTATTATATTTTCTTGTAGCACAACCACAAGATAATTTCTAATAACAACATTAGATGTGAATTAAAATTAGCACGTGTTAGCTTTCCTATCGGTACAACTACAGCTTTCCTACCGGTACAACTACATTGTGATCACATACATTGCATCGTTAAGGAAATATAATGCATGTTATCCTTCCTTATAGCATAAGAATAAAAACATTTCATACAACAACATTGCACAACGAATGAAAGCTACCACATGTTAGTTTTATTTATAGAACAAGTGAAAATACATTTGTAGCAACAAAATATTAGGGTGAATGAAAGCTAATTCATGTTAGCTTTCCTTTTGGTACAACCACATTGCCATAAAATAAATTGCACCTTGAGCATGGATAGATTTGAAGTGTTTATACATAGTTACAGACTTAGAATATTAGTGTATAAAACATATGAATCATTTTGTACAGACCTCAATGCATACCTAGTGAAAAATTTTAGTACATACCTTTTGGATTATTTGTAGCTAAACTTATGAACATTTTAGAGCTAATCAGGTGAAGATCCTAGAGAAAAAATTCTCAAGAGTTTATGGTGCTAATATTGTTTATAACCATAGTTTAAAATTGTTGGTTCAAGAGAATATTTGAAGAAGTGCATAATCCTAAAAAATGACACATTTGAGAAATACGAGTTTGAAATACATCATTAGTTGAGATTGAAGTGTTTGGGAATATCAAGTTGAAGCTTGAGATAGAAATAGATGTATCCCTTCCAAATGGAGCTAGAAAAAGAGGGAGATAAATATAGTGTAGAGGTAAATGATATAGGTAAATGTTTCAGAATATGCAATTGTATAATGTTCTATAACTTCCCTAATCACAATGATAAAATTGAAGAGCAATCATGTAGGACATCCAAAAATTGATATAACTCCTAGACTAGAGAGTCAAGAGTATGAAAATTGGACCATGGATATCTACACCTATTTTTCATTTTGTTGGATGTAATACATATGCACTGTTATGTATTCCAGTCAAATAAGGAGATGAATCAATGTAAAAATACAACTTTGAGATTGTATATTATGCATAGTATTCTTTGAAACTAATATAGAATCATCACAAGAAATAATTAATCCTGTAATGGCCAACATGTGAATCAATAACATCAGGAATATGAAAATGAATAATTGAGGAATCAATGTTTGCACAAACCAATTCAATACAATTAGAAGAAACATTGATTCTTAAAAGAAAATGATATTTAAGTTATATATATAAAAACATGACATATAATTCAATATAAACTCAATAAAAATTCAAACATTTGTCCATCTATGAAATATTTACGCTTACAATAATCACTATGATCATCAAGTTAGGGAAAGGAAACAGACCTACTACATAATGGAGAAGAAAATTCCATATTTACTTAAGCCAACCTTGCCAAAAGAAAATTGAAAAACCTTATCTAAAATCATAGACTCTAAAAAAAACTTCATATGACAATATTCAAAAATTTCCCTGACTTTATTAATAAGATAAAATGAAGGTAATCAAATAACTTCCTCCAAATTGAGATGGTATGTTTGAAAGAAACTGCATCCCAAGAAACCATGTTTAAAATTTCCCATGTAACTAAGATAAACTAAACAGCTAAGTGTAAACTGTAAACCCCATGTGCATGGCCAGAGAGAAACCATATGGAGCTAGATAACCTCCACCTTTAATTGTACCAGCACTCAATAAAATAACATTACACATTCTTTGTGCAAAATAGGCCTGAAAAACAAGTGAAACCCACTCAATTCTACCACATTTGATATCAGTTGCTTCAGTTCATACAAATTCCCATGCCCTAGAATTTTCATTTGATTCAATGGATTGTTTTTTCTTTGTAAAGAAATTTTTCTAAATTGTAAAGACAAACATAATCCATGAAAAAGTAAATCACCCCTTTTGGGAATGTTCTTTTCCTTGTTTTTATTGCGATTTTTTTCATACAGAGCATGCAACTTTTTTGCAAGGTAGGTTGCATTAGAGAGTATCTTCATTGGGTGATTCCAGATCTTCGGTACTCTCTTCACTTAGTGGAGTTTGACGTTACTCAAGGATTTCAACATGATTTTTTCTTTTGAAAATTTCATGCAAATATGTTTTGAAAATGAGGTATATATGGAGTGAAGAGGTACATCAACTTCCACAAGATCAATCAGCTTAAAAACTTCAAACTCCAAAACAACTCTTCTTTCATTAAATCTGCAGTTGCAAACATTACACAGAGGTAGATCATCTTTGGAGGGTGAAGCTCATCACTACTAGACACTTATCAAACATTTACAGACAGAGGTTTGGGAATCCAAAGGCGTTGAAGCTACCTTCTGCTCATTTCCCACACTTAGACAAAGACATATTTACAGACACAAAATTGGGAACTCAAAGGCACCGAAGCTACCTTCTGCTCATTTCCCACACTCAAACTCTAACTTACTTGCAGAGCTCTCCACTCTAAAACTTCGATGATTATAATGAGCCCGAAGCCCTTCATTTATATAATTTTAACCGGTAACCCGGTGACCTATGACTGACACTAACGAGTCAAGATCGTTCATCCGAGATGAAAAGTGGGGACAACCACTGTCATTATCTCATCCCTTGAGGTCCGTAGACAAATGGGGACCCAGAATATTTATCATGACAAACAAGACCAATAACAAAGTACAAAGTGGAGCAGTTTCGGCCCACAACGGTCTTCAAGGATCCACCACAGCTTCCTTTCTAGTCATACGGGTCTCTACCTTGTAGACCAAGGTAGATTCCATGTCCATCAAGGTCCTGACCTCTGCAAGGACAATCCCAATCGACATCATCTAAGTCAGAGGCTTGGGAATCTTCAAAATTAGGTGGGTCATCTTCAAGCTTTGTCGGAGGGTACAAGAACAGACTAAAGCATCTTTCGATGTCGGACCCGTGAAAGAGCTCATTCGGGTCACATAGAAACTCGCCTCTAAAATGTGACTATACTCAAAAGTTCAAGGGTATCTGTCTATTATAAATTTTTGAATCAATCCTTTGTCCTTGGGCATTCCTTGTAATGTATTTCTGAGAGGTGAATACAGTATGCTCTAATCTGGTATATCGTCGTCCTTCATGATGAAGCATGAACTTAAACCACTGATGCTCTTTGACAGCAACTTCAATGTCAGATTTCATGTGTAGGATAAATTTGGCATGCCGATTCTCCCAATATGTCCTTGGACAAAATTTGTCTAATAATATTTCTGTCCATCCAGACTAAGCACCATGTCGCAAATTATTTGGATCTGCGTAGATAACTATTTTTCTTTGTTCTCTGCAGAATCTAAGGATAAGGTTGTAGGATGTCCATGTGAGATTGCCATCTCTGATGTCTACATACCACAATGGACCATCTTCTTCTTCATTGTGATCTAACCAGACTTATCCGCAATATTTCAGCTTTTCCTTAGCACCCTCAAAACTCCTGTATGTATCATGTTCCCATCTTTCCATGATTTCAATTTTTAGTGGAGACGACTGGATCTTCTTAATGAGAGTGAGATCAAGAAACCTTTCGGCTTCATTTCTGGATGCATAATCTAAGAGCTATCTTCGTTATGCTTTTGAGATTGACTCATCCCATGGCTTGAGAAATAATCCATTCCTAGGCTAGCATAGTGGTGTTGTGCCACGACCTGATCTTGAACTTGAGGCACCAGTTGAAAACATGCTAAGGGATGGTGTAGCCTTTTGATATTGCTCCTTGGTGAGCATGTCAACAAGATAATTAAAATATCCTGGCTTATAAACAATATCAAAATCAAAATTACTTAGCCAGATAAACCAATTCAAAATTCTACTACTATTCTCTGCCATCAAATTTTCATTTTTGAATATTCCAGGCATTATTTTTAAATATGTACTAATAATAAATATGACTGGTTTTAAAAACAAAATGAAATGTTGTAATATCTTCTTGACGGCTAGAACTTCCTTATGGCTGGACGAGTAGTTTAGTTATGCTGCTTTGAAGGAACCTAAACCATAACCACAGACGTGCTCTTTTCCTTCCATAGCTTCAAGAAGAACTCCACCCCAGGTATGGGAAGAAGCATATGTTTCTATGATCAGTTGCCCTGATCCTTGCGGCAAAGATAGAGGAGGTAAATCCAAAACTTTGGCTTTAATCTGCTGAACTGCCAAAGTCATCTCAGAGGACCATTTCACAGGATTCTTCTTCAATCTTTGTTGAAGCAGGTGTATGTCAGTAGCTTTCCCTCTATAAAAAGGCCTGATATAGTTGAGACTTCCTAGAAATCTCTGCAACTGGGTTTTGTTTAGGATCTGATCTGGAAAATGGTTGAAGACACTCAAGACATGTTTATGTAGAACAAATTGTCCTTTATGTATTTTGACTCTGAGAAATTCCATCTCAGTTTTCCCGATCTCCATTTTGTTCTCTGATAAAACTAACCCATGATTGATTCCGGATGCCAAGTGAACCTAGCAAAAGGTTCATCTCTTCCCCATTTTTATTAGGAAAATACTTCAGATAAAGGCTCAGCTATTCAAGGTACTCCTATTCCCTTAAATGCAAAATCTGAAAACTTCCCAATAAAGCTCAAAGGAATAAATAACTGTCTAACTCTGTACAGACTAGATGAAATAAATGAAGATTGCATCTTAGGTTCAGAGTTTCTTTCCAAAGTCAGTCCTTTCTCTGTAGATACTAAGAAAATGACATTCTCTTGCATCATTAACAGTTGTGCAGTAGAACTTCCTATTTTCTTTAATTCTGCTCCAAAATGTTAGTCCATCGTACAAAAACCAGAACATAAATCCAATCCTGCCCAGTTACTGAAAATGGATAGATGTATAGCATTTTCTGATGCCCATAGTAAAAAATCCCTTGCTAACATCACTGAGAAGCTGGTGAAAGAATGATGTTTAGAAATTCCTAATGCTTTCTGGAAAAGAGAAAAATATTTTGTCTCCCTTCCCTTTGATCCTCTTCAAAAGATTAAGCCTATGAAGGCTTCAGCTCAACTAATGTCTCCATCTGAGAGAGAATTTTGTGATGCAGAGATCAAGGATCTCCTAGCCAAAGGATTAATTGAACCATCCAAGAGCCCATGGGCTTGCAGAGCATTTGTAGTGAACAAACATTCCGAAGTCAAAAGAGGAAAACCGAGGTTAGTTGTAAACTATAAACCTCTTAATGTTGTGCTTCAAAAGGTTCGCTATCCGCTACCTGATAAATCAAGTCTCCTGCAAAGAATCACCGGCTGTACAGTATTTAGCAAATTTGATCTTAAATCAGGATTTTATCAGATTGCTATCAAGGCAGAAGACAGATTCAAAACAGCGTTTATGGTTCCACATGGTCAGTATGAGTGGAAAGTGTTGCCATTTGGGATTAATAATGCCCCTTCAGAGTTTTAGAAATGCATGGAAGATATCTTCAGAGAGAAGCAGTGAGTGCTTGTTTTTATTGATGACATTTTAATTTGTTCTAAGAACTTGCAAGAACATCTCAAGCACTTGCAGAAGTTTTATAAAAGATTTCTTGTTGGTCAAAGATGCCAAGGGTTTTGATTTAAATGCCTATTCACATTTTATTGTTTTTTTACTTTCTTTGAGGATAAGGATGTAAATACATATATACCCTCCTATAGTGTTTTATTATAGTAAATAATTTTCAATAAATGTAAGAAGTATTAAAAAAACAATAACAATTTGAGATGAAATCACACAGACTTGTGATATGGATTTTGTCTGTGTAATTCCTATGATAAGGGTTAATGGTTTAAGGTTCCTTATATGGAATCTATTTTTGAGGTATTCTAAGTCCCATTATAAGGTTACCGGGATGGTTTTGATACTTTAGGAATTGGTCTAGGACATTGAATACTCTAAAATTGTTGCAGCAATGGAAACCTAATGGTTTGGAGGGAATGTGAATTTTAGAGACAAGTTTGCTGAAGTTTATTTGGATACTTCACAAGAAACCTACAATGAAAAACCTATTCAAATCTAATAATTCAAATAGGATTTAATTCAGTTAGTCTTGGGATTCTTTTTGTGATCTTAGTTAATCAAGTTTGGTAAATTGTTGTTTAAATTTTCAGCTCTAAATTTTGGCCTTGTATCTAGTTTGATTACACTTCTTGAAATCTCAAAGTAGCACCACTAGGATACAATACACTCTCTTGTTATCACAATACCAATTATCTATTGATGTATTTGTAACCTCAGAAGATATTCTGATGTATATTCTCATTGTATGTTCTTGTACCCCCATTGGATATGTGTTTACCTCCTTGTGGGATGTCTTAATTGCGTCTAGACCTTTCGGTATTAAAATTGAGCTCACAGGAATCTATGAACCATGGAAAATCTCAAAAGAAGATTACATAAGAAATTTTATTCAAAATATGATATGAAACAATAAATAGAAGTCACATGAGTCTATGAGCCAAGAAAAAGCTTACAAGAATATTACGCAAGTAATTTTACACAAGCAATTTTACTCAAGCTGGTCCACTTGGAGTAGCTTGATGAGAAGCATCGAGATGCTTTAGTGGCTCTTGAGATTAACAAGTGTCATGTTAAGGTCCAATACAATAAGTGTGTTCATCCTAGGATTTTTAGTGAAGGTGACTTGGTTCTCTTGTGGGACCAAGCTAAGGAACCCTTGGGGGTAGGAAATTTTAATCCCATATGTCATAGTCCTTACGTGGTTAAGTGGGTGTTAGAGAAAAGTTCCTACGAGTTAGTCGATTATGAGGGGACACCCTTGGAAAAACCTAGAAATGGGATCTATCTTACATTAGAGGAAATTTCAACTCAAAATGGGCCTCCTAAGGAAACTTAATAAAATAATAGTTACAATAATAAAATAATATTTATTAATTTTGGAGGAAGAAAAGAAAAAACTACTTTTTTGTTCATGTTTTCGACATATCTCCCTCTGTTTTTACTCAAATTTCGATCGAGAGAGCTTTTTGGATGTGGAATTAAATTCAACATCCAACGATCACCCAATTGGCATACTTTTTATGGGCTCCACTACCCCAAAAACAGGAAATACCTGAAAAAAAACATGATGATGATGTCATCCTCACATTTTTTCAGGTATTTCTTGTTTTTGGGGTAGAGGGGCCCATCAAAAGTATGCCAAGTGGGGACGCGTTGGATGCAGAATTTAATTATGCATCCAATGAGCTCTCCCGATCGAAATTTGAGTAAAAAAACAGGGATATATGTCGAAAATATGAACAAAAAAAGTAGTTTTTTTATGATACCTATCCCCAAATTTATATTAAATTTTGTTTTAAGAGGTGCTCCCTTTTTTAATTTTAAATCCTTTTGATTGGCTAATACATGATGACATGGAATTTGTATTATTTTTGGAAGGGCCATTTTAAATTGAAATTTCCTTTGATGAGAAGTACTATGCATAATTTTTAGTCGAGGATGATTTTTTGTATATTATTGTCCAGTTGCATAGCGTAGTTTTGGTCTACTTGTGGTGATCGAGTTTGTTGACTAGTGTTGGGTAAAATATGAAGTATTTAATTCAACACTTAATTTTCAACTCGGGAAGGTGGCTTGTGAGATGCAAACACTATATGTGCAGGATTGAAGGCTTGATCTAACTTAAGCTAACTAAAGATGCAAATGCGCTAATGTGCAAATATATGATCTTAATCTACATGCATGACTGTCATAATTCAAATGCGAGAATTTAATCTGGCTATGAAAACATGAAATTAACTAAGAACTTGGAAAGTAACTATAATTTCAAATCTAATCTAATGTTACATTAGTCTATTATATAAAGGCATGGAATTTATTAATAACTGAGATTCAAACTAGTTTAATGCTATGCTAATCTATTCTATGGAAGGAAAATGTAGATACTAATCTAGAAAGCAGTCGCTTGGTCCAAAAGCGATTTAACTAATGAGAGCAAAACTAACTACTTGCAGCAAATTATCTGATCTATATTATAAATTGGATACTATTTCATGTATGTATAAGTAAATGGCTATCTAAGAATGCAATTGCAACTGATTTATGGAAAGCAATGAACTATTTAATTGCAAATTCCTAGAAATAAAAACAAGTAACTGTGGATTCATAGAAAGAAAAGCAAATATTATTCTAAAGATCAAGCGTAAATAAATGCATTGCAAAACAATAAACTAATCAAAACAAACTAAACTTGGAGCTTTATAATCAAATCTAAAACTAAGTACAAAACAATAACTGGAAACATATTCAATCTGTAAGCAAACCTGCAACAGAAAAACAAAATACTTCTACTCTACCTCTTCAGCAAACTATACCATAAACTAAAGAATCTTAACCAATCATAAAAGGATCATGTAACTGATTTACAACTTGAAAAGTAAACCTACACTAAACTAGTTTATGTGAACTTTTATCATCAAACTTTAAAATATTGAAAACCAATGCATCTTTAAAATCTAAATGAACCTATTAATCTTGAATTTGAAGCTGAGTTCTAATATTTGACATCTATTGAAATGAAATAACTTGAAGAAATTAAACTAATAAAGAAAAATCCTAAGACAATAAAATGACGTGTAATTGAAAATGAAAGACTGATTATGGACTCAAATTAAAACTGAAAATGGAATGCTGAACCTATTTCAGAAATGAGACAAACTAATATTCAACAAATTATATGATAACATTTTAAAAATGTTAAGCTAATCTAGGTTTTAGGCATGAAAACAAATGAAATTAACTCATAAACTATCTAAGTCATAAACAAAAAATAAAACTATGTTGTTTCTATTCAAACCAGAACTATTTTTCACTTAAACAGTAAAATATATGTTGAATATAAATGGATTTTATCATCATTAAAAATGAAATAAATAATCTATGTGTTAATATAGAACTAAATATGATTTGTTAGAGGTGTATTCGAATCCCAACTAGCTACATAACACGGTGGAATACTGGAAAATTAATCTCTACCTTAACTAGCTATTTCTGCAAAAACAAAATACTGAAAATTCTGAAAACGAATTAAAAATATGTCGAAGTGGAAATTAAAGGATGAACGACAGTCTACCTTAAGGTGGGATCAGAAGGCAGAAAAACAGTCTAAACAAAGGGACGACTGGATGACTGTATGAATTATGAAGTCACAAATTGCAATAAAAAGAAACACATTATATGTTATAAACAAAAAAGTATTACCTACAGGAAAACGAACTACTTGCTTGGAGAAATGAAATGACTTACATGAAAATGTAATAGATATATAAAAAATGAAATGACTTATGTACAAACATAAAAATAAACTGATGAATATACAAAAATAGAACCTCTGGTTGTTGAGGGGCCCTTCTCAGCAATCAAGTGTTGTGTTCCTACGCTACTCAGTCATCGATCATTAATAGAGAAACGACAATGATCACCAACAGCTGAAATAGATAATTGTTATTAAACAAAAGCAAAGTTTACAAATCGTTTTCTCCTTTTCCTCTTCAAAACCAAAGAGGTATTTATATGATGATTACAATGGAGATCTGGTCGACTTCCTCTTGCTAAAAATATAGGTTGATTACTACTGTAACAACTACCCAACAAAACAGGAACAAATTCAGAAAATGGCTAACCACAAATTCTTGAAAAGTTGGTTTCAGAGAACCATGATTATGTCCCAAATGGATTTGTATTTTGAAAAAATTTCTCACTGTGATTGAAATGGGATTATTATGCACAAAACCCATGTTCCAGAATTTTCAATTTCACTTCCTTTTTCCCACAAATCTAGCCCGAAAATAAACTGTCTATTAAAAACACGTGGCCTGCATGGGCATCTGTATGAATGTCCAGATGGTTTGTAACTAAAATTTGTTCATAAATCGGGATTCTGAGCGAATTTTTTGCTAGTTGTTTGGCCATGTTGAAGGCTGAGTGCTGGGTTGTTGAACTGAATGCTGGACTCCTAGAGCAGGCCTCCCTCATGGTGAACCGTTTCATTGAATATTGCATGTGTGTTAAATGATTGGTTATATCATCTACGTATAAGCCAATCCATGATGTGCGTATCCGTGAAACTGCATACAAAAAGCATGAGTATTGTTAATTTTGAACATTGTCACAAACTAACTAATAAATTGTTTTAAGAATCAAACCAAAATTATATTAAATCATGGTTTGTTTTATGGTTTTTAATAAGGTTTAAAATATGTTTTATATTTATTTGTTTTATGTTATGTTTATTTTAAAAGGATTGGTATATATTTAAATAATAATAATAATAACTGTTTTAATATTTTATTACATAATGATTTATTTGTTTAAATTTGAAACAATGTTAAAGACATATTATTAACTCATATTTTTAATTTGTATATGCAAATATCATGGAACCAACAAGAATTAGAGAACAAAGTTAAATCCATGTAGTAAACCAATAAGAAACATTTTATTAAACTTAGTGCAAAACTTAGGACTGGAAGAAGGGGCTGAATGGAATGTAGAACATTTATTATTTGCAAAATACTACATTTAATACATAAAAATAACATATTTGTTTTATTTTATATTTACGAGATTTTAATTAATAAAACAGAGTAAAATACAACCTTATTGAACATATATGTATTAAATTATGGTAAATAGGTTGGAAATTAATGTAAATAAAACCATTATAAAAGACAATTTTGAGGCCCAACAACTAGCTTCTGTTTGTTGTGGCAGATGTTGATAGAGTCTTTGGTTTATGTAGGATTTGTTGATGGTGCAAGCTGTCACACTCAAAACTCAGCTTTGGATGCTTGCGTCACATTGATACTCCTATGAGTCAAGTGTTGTCTTCACAAGGGCTTTGTTTACGGCCTTGATCAAACAATGTTGTAGAGTATAGTGTCATTACTGAGTTATTGCATGATGCCATTTCACACGGTATTCACTCTCTGGAGGTATGTCTTCATTCACAATTAGTGGTTTCATAGCTTAATGGCTTGCATCATGTTAGGGATCCAGCTTTGTTACGAAGGTTCTTACATGTCAGGTTGCTTGAACGAAAATTTGATAACATAGCATACATCCATATTACAAGAAATTTTAATCAAGTTGCCGATTCATATGCTAACTATGTACTATATTGACATTTTTTTTACGGATGATAAAGAATTCACAAACACATTTACACATGTAAATAAAATAATAACCGATCATCATAGGTATTTTTCATTAAAATATATGTCCAAAAATGTGGTGTCATAATACATAAGTGTCATACACAAAAATGGGGCTTCCGAGCCACCAATATATACTACATGGTCATACAAAAAATATACCCCAAGCCTCTAAGCCTGTGGGGGAGGAGGTTGTTGATTATGGTAGCACACTCTTGCTCTAGCTAGCCAAACAAATAAACGAACCCATGCTCATGGTACTCCAACAACGTGGCATTGCATGGCCTTAGGAAATTCCTCAACTTGCGCCATGGGAACTGTATGTGTCAATCGAATCAAGTTCCTGTGAATTATTTGGAGTGTACGCTCCACATCCACACCCATGATCTCATCTCCTCTTCCCCTCCATCGATGACTAGGGAAACCATCTGGTCTTCATGATCCCACATCTTCATGAACATGACACAGTATCACTATATGTCATCACACAAAAAACATGTGTTTTTTATTCCATATACCAAAAAACACAAAAAAATTAATAATTCAAAAAAAAAGTTGGACTCGAGATTTGTTACCTATCTCTTCATATGCAGATCCTGTTGGTATGGGCATGTATGGGTCTCCACATAAGTCGATCCCTGCATAGGGATAGGCATCTATGGTGATGATCTGTCTATACCATAAGAGAAATAAGTCTGTTGGGTAGGGGTTGGCCACCCTCCCCCCTCTTAGTCTCCACATGATGTTTTACCAGTGTAGCTGAGCCGAATTTTGAACTCTATGTGGGGGGATCTCAACTCTTGGGCTTATCCCCAGCACATGCTCAAAAAATAAATCACTCAAGAATATTCCGTAGTCGAAGTTGCTCACCCACCCCATCTTGTATTTAGTAAGTTGTTGTTTCATGTTGCTCAGTAGTGACATACTCTAGTCACCTTTAGCTACAAAATCTCCTTTCCATAGAGGTTGTTGTTGTATTCCTACTAGACTTCAAACTCCTATACTTCAAGCTCCCAAACCTTTTCATTTTCATCCTCTTTGGTGCTATAAATAATACCAACATCCTCTTCCAATATTACTTTTTTTGGACCTGTAGTTTGGCTTTGTAAGGGCTCTTGAGTGGGGACAACCCCCTCCAGAAACTCATTTTCTTCATCGACAACTAGTCCCTCAAACTCCCCAGTGAGAGGGAGAAACTCGTGGATTTGTTTATCATCCTCAAAAACTTTCCAACTCTTTACATTATTCAAAACAAAAGGTTTGTGTCTCACTTCAATTTCATATTTCCCTACAGGGTGTATGGGGACTTTGAAAGCGGCTGCCGAAGTGGCCAAGGAATCAACCACATAGTTATGTACTCTGGGAATCAGATTGAAACTACATTCTTTGAAGCATTCTATGAGATCTTGGGCAGCATTTCGGTAACCCCTCATCATGGGATGTATGGCCCAATATTCGCCAGTCATCTTCTTGATTATCAGCTCGAAATCCCCATGCAACACCACCCTCTTGACTTAGAGATCCTTTAGTGCCATAATAGCTAATATCATAGAATCGTATTTCACTTCATAGTTCGAGTAATCAAACACTAGCATGTAAGAGTAACTCAAATCTAATATTCACGGGGGACTCATCCATACCCCATCCCCTGCCCCTTCTCTACAGGCCGACCCATCAAAAATCACATTCCACACTCTGTCTAGCTCCTCCTGAGTAGGTACGAAGGAAACATTCTGGAAACAAGAAATGTCTTCATCCCCTTCAGTAAAGAAGATAACATATCACATATCTGTGTCTAGTGAATATATGGGGTGATTTTGTGGCCTTTCATTGTTGGTTACCATCATCCATGTATGCTAATTTTTGTTCTCTAAAAATCCTTCTCAGTATCCCAAAGACAGGGATAGTGGCATATGACATGTCCATATGGAGGGCGCCATTGATCTTGGTCACCCAAGACCTTGAAAACAACATTCCAAAATTCGGGGAATGTCATCCACCAACACATCCATGACCAGGGTTTTGGCAAGAATATAAGCTAGGGAGATAACTAAGTCTTTGATCAGGCCCAGGAACTTGAATTTATTAGAATCAAAAAATAAAATATCTTTGTAGGGTCTAGCCACTTCCAATCCTAGTTCATCCATGATTCTCTTGGGAATCACATTGTGGGATGCTCCTGAATCAAGCATGGCATTATGCAGGATGGAATTATGTATGTTCAAGCTAACATAGAAAGGGGGGACTTCTTCATTGTAGGGTTCATCCACATGGGGGACAAATAGGATGGTGGGCCTATCATCTTGTAGATTTAGGATATCAGATATGGCAGACATTTCTTGAGGATGCTTTAAAACTATGGCAATTTTAGAATGATATTCTGAATTTTTCAACAGTTCAGTGAGGGGGATAGATATTTTTATCTTTCTAATTTCATCCTCTAGACTGGAAGAATTATGTCCCTTATCATAGATCCTAGAATTTTCTTCTATTTGTTCCTTCCCTTTGGGTTCTAGGACATTCTTAGGGTTATCTCTGGGAGGTGCATCATTTTTAGGCTTCTTGGTGGAAGCTTTGTTCCCTATTTCTTTATCCTTCATGAAAGGCACATCTTTGTTCCTCAATTTGATTTGTCTCTCCACGTCCAGGATTGCGAGATAGTACCCTCTCCTGAAGTCATCTGTCTCATTTGGAGGTATCTCCCCTCTCAAGATAAGCAATGCCACGTTCTTCTTTGGTGAGGAAGGTGGTGAGAGAGTCAGTTTCTAGCTGATGGATTTTTTCTTTAGCTTGGTGTTCTCCATCCCGCTCCATGAAATTTTCCTAAAATGGAGGCCTGACAGGTTGGCTGAGAGGGTTTCTCTTGTTATGCACAACTTGGGGCCTTCTTCCATTTTGATTCTTATTTTGTTTTTCTTGAGTTTCCCTGGGAGGAGGGTTTCCATATACAAGGAGCCTCTCCATCATTCTTTCCATGGTCCTCAATATTGTGTCAATTCTGGCCTCTTGTGAGTTAGAGGTAGAGGGTTGTTCAAGTTATTTGTCCTTCTTTCGTTCTTCTAATTCATCTCTTCTCCATTCTCTGTCTCCTCTTCTTCACTCACCTTCATCCCTTCTCCATTCCCCATCTTCCCTTTTCTTCGTTCTTCAAAAATAAGGTTTACCTCCACTGATGTGAGGTTGATATTCTTTCACTTAGCCACAAGGAGAATTTGCCATCAAAAGATTCACCATATTCCTGATGGGAAAAGCCAATAGGAGGTTTGAATTGGGTAGGGATGGAATTGTATACTTTCATGAACATGTCTCAAAACTATTGGATAGACTTGCTCTCCCTCCTTCTCATGGAATGATATTAGGAGAGATATTTCTTAGGGTTCTTCTGGTCTGTCCATTTTTCCTTGAAAGCATCCTCAAATTCCTGATAACTCTAAATGGAATCATCCATGATATTTTTGTACCACTTTCTTTCTTCTCTAGAAAGGATCTGAGCGAATAACCTCACCTTTACATCGTCATGGTCTACTTCTTCTAGTTCTACCCATTCCGAGAACCATCCTAGTTTTTCGTCAGCTGAATACCCTCTTTCTCCAATGAACTTTCTGAGCCTTGTGGAGTATCCTGGAGGAACGTCATGAAGTTTCGTGGTTAGGAGTATAGGAGCAAATCTGTTTTCTATTCTTGGAGGTACAATGAGGCTTACAAGGGGGACTAAAACTGACATGAAGGAATGCAGCAAGCCATGAGGGGCAGTGGGAACATGAGGACTTGTTAAGCTAGAAGATGAAGGTTGACATGGTCTGGAATCAGCCGGAGACAAATGTGTGGTATCATACTGCCTTATGAAAACATGATTTAGTAGGATTAACTTAGAAATAAGTACAGGGAACTCTAGGTCGGGAAGATGTTGGAAATCCTCTTCTAGAGGCTCCGAGGTCAAGGGTGACCAAGAAATGCTGGGAAAATCACATGCAAAGGAGTCAGCAACCAAGTTAGAGAGACTGGATTCAGATTTAGTCCTATCAGTGGTTAATCCTAGCCCCTCATTGCAGCATTCAGGTGTATCACACACATATATAGCACCTTCAGTAGGGAAGGAATGATTTTTGACTAACCTTTGTAGCCTATTGGCTCTTTGGATCAGAATTAATGGATCAAAGACTTCGTAGAAGGTTTCTACATCAGGATTTCTCCTCGTGTGGGTTCTTCGGGCCACTAGTCTTTCCCAGTAGATTCAATTTTGAAATTTGTGTGGAGTCTCCATAGGAACTATGAAGATCTTTGTAGCTTCTGGGTGGTTGATATTCCCAGTGGAGTCACTTCCAAGGCTTCGAGTGGAGTTTCCAGATCATATACAACCAATTCTATTTCTAGGACTGACTACTCAACCAGGTCATAGAACTGAAGCAATGTCACTTTTATCGAGGAGATAATATCAATTAGGTTCCCCAACAATGGCGCCAAGATGTTAGCACCGTATAATTATCCTATGGTTGCGGTAGGAATTCACAAGGTAAACCATTTCAACCAAAATTTAGACTGTATTCTAGCCAATACAGTCAGAGAGGGCTCTCTCATGTCATAGAAACAGAAACACACGTATATGGATTTAAATAGCTCACAGAAGGCTAGATTTATGATGATAGTAGGTGTTAATAGGTTTAAATATGGTGGAAAAAATAGTCAAGAACAACCATTGGGAAATGGAGTCAAAACCTGAATCAAACAAGGGTATTATAGAGAAAACAAGAAAGCGAATTTCCTTTGTACTCTCAAGAAAAGTAAGTGTCACAAACAGTCAAATATATTGAAAGGGTGATAGGAAAAAGAGAAAAACTCCCATTGAATAAAGAGTCACCTATCTGCAAATGAATCTCTTCCACTACCTTTAGTAGAATAAACAACAAAGGATACTAACTGCAATGGAGAATAGAAGAGAATTCCAAAAAAATTAGTAGAAACACATAAAAAATCCAATGTCTGATACGAGGAGTGCTTAACTAAGAGTGAATTCCTCATATACCACTAGAGTGCATTGGCAGAGATACACATAAATGATCATGATATAATAGGAAAAGAGACTAAGTGTAGAACACAGTGATGAATCTCAGAAATGTAGGATAATTTTTCTCATTTACTCTTCCAACAAAGTTAATTGGGAAAAAAACAAGAGTAAAACGCTTCTTGAATGAAAATTCCAACCCTTTCCTCATCAACTGAGGTCATATTTATAATTTTGTGGCTCTTGAGACTAACCTTGAAATAGAGCCCAATTCTGTTACAAAATTTGGGAATCAAATCTCGAACCATCATTCAAATCCTAACAACTTCCCGAGGTGGAAGACTCACCACAGTTCATTACCCAAAAATGACATTACAATGAAACAAGCATGCTGGACCTAAAATGGTAACGCAGAGTGTGTGAGGCATGCCTTCTTGCTCTAAAAACGATGCTCCTGAACTTATCATAACAGTTTCAGCTTCTCAGGAACGACTGTTGTTCAGGATAAAGAATTCTTGTAACCTAGGGTATGCGGTTACCAACTTACTACTAACTTCAAGAAAATCATCTTTTTACAGTGAATGGAAAGAGAATAGGAAAAAAATATTGACTTACCCGACGAGCGACGATTGATCCAAGCTTGATCTTTTCTCGCTCCACTTCTCTCCAAAGCTTCTAGGGATGTACTTCTTCACCTGCAAAAAGAAAATCCTTCAAGTAATATCTCATACATATATATATTAGACGTTAGATGAAAAGTATATAGATAACATAATCAAACATATTCATTAAACCAATATACATGAAATAAACTCAATACAATATTGGATGAAGAATTATCTTTATTAACAAGCCGTGAATAAGATAAGAGTACAAGCCAGCTTCTAAAACAAGGAATCCTCTGCAACCAAAGGACTCTCAGTTCTGCTTCTCCAAGACTCTGAAGATATACCACCAGCATAACTTTTCTCTCCAAAATTGATTGATTATCCCCCACCCCAAGGCCTCTATTTATACTTTGGGAAATAGAGTGGTTTCGAAGGTTGGGAAGGTTGAGATGGTTGGGATAGTTATGGATTAGGCCCCAACTAATCTCATCTAATATTGATTTATATTTTTTAATGTCGAATTAAGGTATATGCAGATATTAATATAGGCAACTCACGTATGACACATGAGTTTCTCAAAGGGAACTCATGTATGCAATTATACACGGGTTGCAATGCAAATACTCACGTATGATACATGAGTTTCAATGCATATAATTGTGTATGCAACCCAAAAATCATAATAAAAATATACAAGGTTGGTTTAAGGATAATGCATCAAAGGTCATGCCCATTTATAGTGTTTTGGTCACTTCAATCCAAATTGTCCTTTTGTGTACCAACATAAGAAATGTCGGTACTTGGATGGAGAAGTGCCATTTTGGCTGGTAATAGATGCCCCCTAATGTGTGAGGTCAGAGGGAAGCGATGGTTGAAATACATTATAATCATTATCTTGGAGAACTTAGAAGTCCAAGGAAGCAGAGGAAGTACCTGAAACAAATACATATCAAATGTCATATACAAAATCATATCTTGAGGATGCCATGTTCAATATACTGGAACACTAGCTCCTTTACAATATTTGAGTACATCATATGATACGGGTTCAAGACCATGTATATTAAAAAGGTGGATCGAGGCCACAATATACAATCATGATGAGTCTTCAAAAAAATGGAAGCTGTGTAAGTGAACACAACACAATCTTGTGCAACTTAGGTTATAGATGTGAACCTAAGGTCTTCATCAAAATCCAAATGAACCAGTACAATCCAGTCCATGTGAATAGATGTGTCAAAGTTGAACATGGAAAGGATTCAACAGATTTCCAATCAATAAGTGACAATTCAAAACTGAAGCAAAGGAATTCACCAATGATGGAATTGAATCTTAGGGTACCATCGTCAAAACTCTAGGTCGTCGTCTTCATGTAATACTGATGAGAAACCATGTTGTGATGAGGAAGTCCATAGATCCTCCAATGGATCACAAGAGTGACTAGGAACTGGATAAAGGAAGGTAAACACGAGTGATATCAGATAGGATAATGATGGAATCAGGATAAGAAGCAGAAATAGGGATAAATCCTTGAACAGTGAGTACGACACAAAGATGACCCAAGGTAGTTGTTAACTTTGCAGATAGAACAACTAGACTTATCTATCATGTAGGAGACATGATCAGATTCCCCAGGCATAAATGACAAGTGGAGGAGTAAGAAACTCAAAGTGATAGTTGTATTGAAAGTGTACACTGAGACATGAGTATCGAAAATTTCAGAGAGTGCTATGTTCATGGAAGACATGCTGCCACCGAATGTAACCCAAAGAGAAAAATTCTTCCTTATATTTCCTGTTAAATTTTAACGAGTCCAAGAAATACAACTCAGGTTTCTCTTCATTTTTGACAAGCTTCAAGGGAAGAAGGAATAATGCTTGATAATATCACTTATTCGTGGATTTTACAAGCCCATACTAGTACATGCTCACTTGGTGTTTTCATGTTTAGAGAGTCTGGAAACTCCAAAGAAGACTCCAAGGGGGTCCTTTTTCATCCAATTTAGTATCTTAAAACCGAAAAAGTATAAAACATATCTCAGAAGAACTCTCTTAAATTCCGAAGAAGAAAAGGTGAAATTTTTTCGTACTTAGTCAGGGAGGTCTGAAAAAGGTTAAATTACCACCTACCCAACGCTCCTTCAAGAGAAACTTATAGCTTGATTTTTACGAGTGTGAAGGAAATCAAGATCACTCGGAAAGATCCATTTGAGTATGAGAAATGGGGCTTACAACAGTAAACTCAATGTTTTTTTCTTGGTGTTTAACGAGCATGACAAAGACATAAAGTACACTCGAAATATTTTTCATGTTTAGGTCCAGAGCATGAAAAAGAGAAAACTAAGCTCATACCAGGTGGTCATTTTCCATAAGTTTAGTCCCTCGGGTCCAAAAAAGTGATAAACCTATTCCTAAGAATACTCTTCTCAACTCTGTAGAAAAGAGAGTGATCCTTTCTCTTATTATTCCACATGGTCCAAGAAAGTGATAACCTACCACCAATGTGGATGCTAATTCACATATTCTTAACGAGCCTGAATGAACAAGTTTACTCGGAAGTCAAGTCTATTTTCAGGAGTTAGACCTAGGCCTAAAGAAACTCCATAAGGGTGGGGAGCCTTATAAAGGGAATAGCTTATCAAAAGAAACCAAAATGAGGCTCAATTTTGCATGAAAAATAGCTAAGAAGGCTCTCCTGAACCTACGCCAAATGCGGAATGAGTACCAAAACACAATAAATGTGTTCTAAGCGAGGGTACTCATGTTAGGAAATCCCTATCCACGGAAGAACAATGATATATACAAGGTACTAATGGTTACAATACCATAGTCCGTGGTCAAAGTAGTAATCCTAGGGGTAAAGCGAATTAAGTAGAAATGCAAAAATGCGTATAAATTATCAAAATCCTACCCTATATGAGTGGAAAACGACGTTGAATAACCTTGGACCTGTTTCATTAGGTAAACATGACATGCCATTAGTTTGATTTTAATAAAAATTACAAACTATAGGTTAAAAAACCCACCTTTTGAAATAATTTCTATAAATAGTGAAAAAAATAGAAATCAAATTCACCATTTGACATTTTTACCCAACATAGACAAGTTTTACCTCTCCCTTCAATTGCTCATTGTGTTCAAACCACTAAATGATTTTCAAATCTGTAAGTTCCAGGTAAATCAATTCTCCATGCTCTTTCATTTCATCCAAGAAAATTTTTAATTTTATGAAAAAATTGTATGTTTTCAGTCATTTTAAAGATGGTCGCATTATATACGCAGGTATGCAATGTAGATAGCCATGTACAAGCATTTTATACGTGGATTTATCAAAAGGAACTCACGTATGATAAGAGGCATGTCCAAAGGACAGTAATTATACTACGCGACATAGAAAAAAGCTATCTAGGGCCAAAATCAAAATTTTTTAAATGAATTTAATGTTTGAAAATGGAATTGCTAATAGGTTGAAACATGGTGTTGGCATGGAGGGAGAGGGAGCATGAATATATGGACCAAAATGCTCTTCGTAGTGCCCCCACGGTGCATGCATTGCAGAAAAGTGGGTTGTTTAAATTCTTTTGTACCTCACCTATGTGATCTAATTCCTGCTTACTAGAGTTCTTAATCAACTACTGGGATCATGATCTGGGTGCATTTGACTTACAAGGTGAGATTCTAGAGATTACACTTGAAGACATCTATTTCATATCCAGTTCGTCATGACGGGGAGCTCCTATCAACTTGGAAGGTACCGGTACGGGCAGTGACCTTCTAAGTGTTCAGAACTACATTGACACTTACTGTGCGCCTAGTACTTAAAAAAGGGGTACTTGCATCCCTATTGTTCATATTCATAGCTTGTCGTTACAAGTGATGGTAAGCACAATAGTGAGGGTTGCAGGATCATCATCACTTCATCTTGCAACTCAAAACCAAATGAGACTTGCGTTGGAATGTCTACAGGGAGCCTTATTTGACTAGTGCTTGGGAGTAATCCTGATAATGAAGAATCAACTCTTTCACTGTAAGAGAGGCTGATGGAAAAAATTTGGTTATTCTAGCATACTAGTGGCCTATTTTTTCAAAGAGTTCCTAATCTCAGTCCCACAATACCTCTACCAACTTTCTCTCCCCGCCAGCCTAGACTGAGTAGGTGGGGAGAAATATTCCTTCGCCAGGGCGACGGTGGATCGGTTCAGAGTGTGTACGATGATGACTTCTACCTATGGTGGGAGTGACAGCTACCAGCACTAGAGCAGTTTCCATATGCTAGGTTGGATTTTTGAGGTGACAATGACCTTGTCCTCCCTCCTGGAGGAGCATGGGGAGTGTCAGGTATTTTGGTTTTTCAAGTTTTTAAAATTTTTATGAATTTTATTCATAACAATATATACATATGTAAAAGAGTTTTAATCCTTTAAATGTTTAAAAATGCAGATATTGGACCAGTATTCCCTGTTGGGCATCCTCGTATGTATGTGCGACCAGTGGCAGGAGAGGATCAGGGTCTGATTCGGGTTATTGAGGGAAAGCTAGACAGGCTTACCCAAAGAGCACCTATTTTATGTATTGAGCACATCCCTATCGTTATGTAGGATTTAGTGGTTGGTATCCCACCTCTCTAGATTCATCTTATGAGAAGGGTAGCCAGATCAGTGGTTGTTTACATAGAGGCTACTGAGGATGTTGCAGCTGAACAAGATGAAGAAGCCCGAGAGCAGGATGACCAGGATGATCAGGGTGGGCAGGGTGGTTAGGATGAAAAGGGTGGTTAAGCTTAGACCCAGGAGCATTTTATGGATTATGATCTAGATTTTGTATATTATACAGTTATGACTGGATCTGAGGATCAAACTCGACCTATCTATATGAACATATATTCACACACACACACACACACACACACATATATATATATATATTGTCGGTTTATTTACATGTGTATTTCATTGTGTCTATTGTAAATTTTATGAAATATCTGTTAAATGCCAATCCAAGATATAATTCGCATATGCATCAGTTATTGAATTTTGATTTCTTGGAATATGATTAAATGTAGTAAAAACAAAATTTCTTTCCAATAACCTAACTTGCATAAAATGACGTAGTAGAATAGGGTTCCGCACCTGATAATCTTTATTGATCCTGGAAATTACCAGTTGAGAGTCAAGCCTGGCATCCATCTCAGTAATGCCTCGTGACAATGAATTCCATAAAAGCTGAATGATGGCCATGTACTCAGCCACATTATTGGTAGTAGGACCTAGGCAAGCACCTCCAAAGGCAACTAGCTGTCCTGAGGGTGAGTAAATAAGCCATGCAGCTGAAGCCAGGTTGCAAGTGTGGCGACTAGCACCATCTGCAAAACCTATGAACCACTCGGAATACATCTGTAACAACCAACATATGATATAAGAACACAAACCAGTGAACTATTGTACATAAATTTACATACAATAAAAATACAAAAAAGTTCTAAGCCTAAGCATAGTACTTTTTCAGGTAGAGCCCATTTCTAGGCTCAGGCATCTTATTTCCCTCGAAATCAGTTAATTCATACACACCTTTCTTCAAAAAATTTGACATGACATAAGGTATTAACCACATAGACCTGAATTTCCCTGCCCCCAGGGGTTCTTTGTCCTGATCCCAAAGCAAGATAAGCTCCCCTTCAGAAAAAATCCTCGGTTTGACAGATTTATTGTATTGATTTTTGACCCTATTTTTATGAGCCTCGTTTGATGTTCTAAGTGTAAAAAATGTTCTTCCAGCTCAGTCGTATTAGGTATCACATGAATAGTAATCTTTAAATATGGGATTTTGCATTCAACCGGGGTTGCTACTTCCACTCCGTGAATGAGTTGGAAAGGAGAAAACCCTATGGAATTTTTCACATTGGTCCGATAAGCCCAAGGTGTAGGATACAGCATGATGTGCCAATTTGATCGAGCTGCATTAATAGTGCACTTGAGGATAGTCTTCAAGGTCTTATTTACTACCTCAACTTGACCATTCACTTGCGAGTAGAAATAAAACAAATTTTCTTGTTTAAATCCTAGCATACTGGTCAATTCATCCATCATGCTGTTTTGGAAGTGACTTCCATGATTAGTGACAATCTCTTTAGGAATACCAAAACGTGAGATAATTTGGTTGAAAACAAAAAAAGTTACAGTTTCCCCATCAGCTTTATAGGTGGACATTGGCTCTTCCCACTTCGTGAAGTAATCAACAGTGACAATGATGTATTTGTGCCCCCCCACCGAAACTGGGTTACACGTCATGTAATATATACCCCACTTAGTGAAGGGGCCCACTGGCAGGATGAGACCGCATATTTCATGTGTAAAGCTTACAAGGATGACAACGCTTCACAGCTTCCACACAATATTTAAAGATAGTGGGCTAGAAATAACCAGCACATAAGATCTTCTGGGCCTTTACTAATCTATATAAATGACCCCCACACGCTCCGCTATGGGCATCATTTAGGACAATATTGACCTTTTGTGGGTAAGACATCGACACAAAACAGAGCCTACCCCTCTATGATATAAAGTATCTCCAATAATGAGGTATTTGTTTACATGTAAGCATAGTTTACGTCGTTTTTCCCACGAAAAGGTTGTAGGGAACTTTAGAGTCTGAAGATAGACAAGTATATCTCTGTACCAAGGGTCATAGGTGGAAATAAAAATAAATTTTCTCATCTAGGAATGAGTCTTCTTCAATGGCTACATCTTCCTCAACCAAAAATTCTGCAATGAGTTCCACAAAAACTAAGGATTTTTTGGATTTGGCCGATTGGAAATCTAAGTCAAACTCATGGAGAATGACTATCCATTTGTTGAATTTGCCTCCAAATATCTATCGGGATAAAACATATTGGAAAGGATTAACATTTTCCACTACCATCGTAGTCCTCAGTAAGATGCAGTGACGCAACCTCTGAACAGCATACACAACTGCTAGTGCCAACTTTTCAATGTGGGAATACCTAAGTTCAGGGCCAGATAAAGCACGACAAAGATAGTAGATGACATGCTCTTGGAGATTATCATCCTCCTGAACTATTACTACCCCTATGGTTGACTCAGATGTGACCAGATACAATATAAAATCACAAGAGAAATCTGGCAGATGCAGTAATGGTGTCGACAACAAAGCTTTATTTAATGCCTCAAACGCAAGTTGTGAGATTTCATCCCATACAAATGGGGTGTCATGCTTCAACAGACACATGAAACCTTTAGTTATCTTGTCATAATTCACGATAAAATGTCGAAGGATGTTGGAATTCCCTTGCAGGATTTGGAACTTCCTGATGGAACGAGGAGGAGGAAGATTTACTATGGCCTCAACTTTCAAAGGATCCACCTGAATACCTTTGTTAGAAACAATGAACCCAAGCAGTCTACCTGGCTCGACATAGAAAATGAACTTGTGGGGATTCAAGTAAATTTTGTAGTATCTGCATCATTTGAAGATTAAACGCAAGTGATCTGGGTGATCGATCGTCTTACGAGAATGTGCTGGCATATCATCAAGGTAGGGTTCAACAATAGACTTAATGCCATGAAAGGAAAAATTCATTTCCCACTGAAAGGTATCCCCTGCATTTTTCAATACAAAAGGCATTTTCTTGTATGCAAATGTACCCCAAGGACATATGAAAGTTATTTTATGTTGGTCTTCTGGTTTAATGCAAATCTGATTATATCTGGAGAAAACATCCATAAACGAAAAGACTTCACTCTTCGCACAAGAATCAATGATTTGATCTATGAATGGTGTGGGGTAGTTATCCTTAGGAAAAGCATTGTTTAAATCATGAAAGTCAGTACAAACACATATCATCCCTTGCTTTTGTCGATAGGAATAGGGTTGGATACCCATTCTGTCAAATCTATCAGATAAATGAAACCGGCTTTCAACAGTTTTTCAACTTCAGCCTTAACAGCTACCTCTTTACACGGATTGACAGGTCTAAGTTTTTGTCGAATTGGCTTGGCATCAGGATAGGTTCAGATTTCATGTTTGACTATCGATGGATCTATTCCTGGCTTCTCCTCATATGACCAAGAAAACACGTCGCAAAATTCCTTAAAGAAGGTTGTATAGATAACAATCTCAATCGGAGATCAGTTTGCACTTATATGTACATTTTCCACAACATCTGGGTTTGCAGAGATGTTGATAGGAATAGTAACGAAAATATTTTCCATATTCCCCTCAGCAAATATTACCTCCCTAAGCAAGGGATTAATGGGTGTATTAGCATCACCTACTAGTCTCATATGGAACTATTGATTTTCAATCCTACTTAACTCTGGAAGAAAATAGGATTGATGGTGAATATTTTCGTAGATCTTATCTCGTTGGCACATAGCTTCCAGAATGGATTCGTTAGATGGAAAAACCATATCTAAGAAATCTTTGGTATGCAAAGAGTTCTCTAGCCAAGCAAGCAGATAGGCTTCTTTCAGCTCCTCTGAGACTATAAGAGGGACCGGAACGGGATCAATAGCAGTATAAATGATAGCTTGATAAGCTAATTTCATTGATGATAAGGGCACTTCAGGATCATGATGGGAAGGAAGAACCCAAGGGTCCATTCTATCGACAACCATTGCAATAGACTTCCCTACACTAGTAGAACCTAAGTAATTAATTGGAGCTATAAAATCAAATGTGCCCATCAATGATGCATATATTCCAATCCCTAAGCTCTCTGAAGTAGGTTTAACCTGATCAACTAATGGCACAATGGACTCATTAGTTTCCATGCATCTCTTTCGAGTAAAACTGAGTTGGTATACAGTAAACAACTTCCCTTCGTGCGGAAACACTACTACCTGAAGAATGGCCGATGCAATAGTGGACATGGCATAAGCCCAACTTCTCCCCAGAAGCAAGTTATAATCCAATGGTGCATCAATCACCTCTACCTCAATAGACACTACCTTCCCTACCAACTTTATTTCAAAAGCCATTAGGATACCATGTGGATAAAATGACCTTTCGTCGAAAGCAGTAAGTAGGGTGTTCGACATAACTAGCTCTGGAGATCCAAGAGCCTTCCAGCAAGACAAGAACATGACACATGTGGAAGCGCCCTCATCGACAACTTCCCTTCCAATGGTTTTTTTTCCATGGATGACATTTATCAATAAGGCCACATGATATGGTAGGCGAATTTTGACGTTAGACAAATTAAACTTCACCATGAGGCTCGATGAATCCATACTAACTAAGGCTACTAAGAGTGCATCTCATTGGGCGGGACAACTCTATAACACCTCTAAAGCCGACATCACACAAGGATTTTGGGATAAATATTCAACTACAGAGTAATTTTCTACAGCCCTAGCATTAGGATTGTGCAATGTTTTCTTAAAGACACCCTTTGGTATCTTGGGAATAGTTTTCGCAGGTTTTTCAATTGTGAAAGGGTTAGAAGTTTCACCTATAGAATTACCCTTCTCTGGAGACACAGTCTCATAGTTCTTGTTCCTAGTATGGAGTAATGTCTGGGATCAAACCATGTTGATATAATTTGGGTCAGGAGCATTTGGGGTGCCCCCTGCTACATTTGAAGCTGAAGCAGAATTCTGTCGTTGGGGAAAAGGATCCTTCAAGACAGCCGGTTGTTGGCTTTTGAGCAGCATCTGAGATTAGTCCATAAGGGGACATTGATAGGTTAGGTGATATTCCTGGAACAAATTCCATGGAAATTTCACCTTTTTCTTCTCTTTTTTCCCCCTATAAACATTTTTTGTGGGTTTTGGCTTGTTTTGGTTTCCCTCACCTTTCTTCCCCTTTTTCTTTTTCCCACCGGGCTGCTGATTTCCCTTTTGTGACGATTTCAAAAAAACATTTGCATTCTGGGGTGAGGGGGCAGCCTTTACTACCTCCTCCATAGAGTTTTGACAGACAACTCATGAAGTTGTTTAGCCAAAGATTCTATAGTGTGAGATTTCACTAAACCAACCACACCATCTGCATGGGGTCCAGGATTAGGTTTTTCAACACTATGGGTTGGTCTTAGTGCATCAGGGATGATTTCATATAGAATCCCATACTGAGAATATATCAAATCTAACTATTGGGCCCTAAGGATAGCCTCTTCCTCATTAGTTACTCTCGAAGTGGACATGTCCTTAGATATATATGGAAATAAGGACTTAAGGAAACATCTAGTTAAAACTTAGGAGGGATAGTGGCTTTGATGAGCCTCTTCCACCTTCTCCACTCTTGGATTTGATCTTAAATATGAGTGTCTTTGTCCTGCCAAAAGGTGGAAAATAATACTGTCCCAGCATCATACCAGAAAGGAAGTTGGAAATGGTTAAGGAACACATTGGCCAAGTCCCAAAAACTACCAAACGCTGCAGAGGGCAGTTCAATGTACCACTTTATTGTGGCACTAGTAAGATTTCTTTGGAACAATCTCAACTGAACGATGTCATCGTTTAGTGAGTTGGAGGAGCACCACAAGTGAAAAGTGGTGATATGATCCCTTGGGTCTTCACTAACTTTGCCTTCAAATTTTGGGATATCCAAAGGTAGCTTGGTAGGAAAAGGTGGCCAAGAGGCATCATGTCTCACCAGATCATTCATTAGCTTGGGAAAATCTGGAAAATTCAAAGTTGTCAGGAAAGGAAGCTTGGGCCTAACCAGAGCATGAAAAGTACCAGCTTGGGAAGTAGAAGAACTTGCCCCCAGGTTCCCAAATGTGAAGGTGGGATTTCCCCCTGCTACCGGTTGCAAAGTAGTCGTATTGCTTTGGAAAGGATTCCACCAATAATCTAGTGAATTATGTGGTTTAGTGTATGAGGTTTGAGCTTCCCCAGTTGAAACTGGAGTTTGGAAAATAGGAGCAGTTGTCACTCCACTAAAAGGTGAAAAAGGAGAGCTTGTGAAAGGATCCGAAATGGGCGCTTGGAAACCTTGACTATAAGGGTTAGTGTTTCTGAACTGCACTCCTACATATGTAGGTGTGGGACCTACATATGGAGCGGATGGGGGAATGTGCCCCCCATTCCAAGGGAAACCCTGTACAAATGAAGAGGATCCTGCTAGACCACTCTAGGAAGTGTGTGTAAAAGAAGTTGAAATAGAAGGTACACTAGGGATCCTAGTGACCACCCCACCAGAAGTGCCTACTACATTTGTTGAAGCTGGGGGTTGGACCACCCAACTGGCTAGAGTTAAAGGAGTAGTAGGTATGTTTGTTCTAGGGGAACCCACCTGGGGAGGTGGTACCCCTTCAATCGAAGCGACCGAGGTGGAGGTAGAAGGACTTTCCCCTACACTATACATTAGTCTACCCATAGGAACACCAATCATAGGTGAATTGAAAGGACGAACCTAGATGATCACTGAATTGTTTAGGTTAGTAAGAGGTGATTTAAAGCTTCTCACAAACTCATCATCCTACAAGTCTTCTATCTCTACTGGGGTTGTATGAACTTGTTTTGTCCTAAGTTATGGTTCACTTAGAACTTCACTAATTCCTATCGGTTCAAAAGAACCATCTATGTCTAATGTCTTCCTTTGAGGGGATGGTGGAGGCTCCACTGTAGTGAGAAGAGGAAGGTTTTGCAACTTTCTTGACCTTCTGAAAGGTTGGTCCTCCATGATTGAAAATTTGACTCTTCACACCCTAAGGTTGGATAAACTCAAAAAAACTACAGAGAAATCACTACAAAATTTCCTAAAGTCTCAACAATCACAAGGGGTATAAGATATGCTTTCCAGAAGAAATATGAGAGACAATTACTTGCCATCCTTGAATATGTTCTTAGGAATAAGCGGAGGAATCACCCACCTCCATTCCACGCTTTCCATAAGGGTTACCTTCCAAACCCGTCCAAGGTCAACCAGAAATAGCCTTCCAGTGTACCTGTGTAACCCTAGATGTTTGAGAGACTATAAGCTACCTTAACTATATTGATATTCTGGGAAGGAAGTTGCAAGCCTATTTCATACACATGTGAAGGGTAGCAAATCCTGAAAATCTATTTAGGACAGCATCCCCGGATGCACAAAAACCTTGCTCTATGCTTTGACAAGGAATCAGAGGGTTATCTCATCAATCCAAGCCTCCACGTGGCCTCATGCTTAACTCCCATTTTAGAGGAGCTTCCCAGATACAACCAACATAGGAGAGGGTTTACTTATCGATTGGCCAACTACGTCTAAATTTAAACACTTGTGGAGAGTTTAAACTCCCTATTCCACGAGTCTATCCCAAGCTAGTTGGTGTATGGACCTATAAAATAAAACTTACTAATTAATTTTAAATTATATCGTTCATTTTAAGGGCTATTCTTATTCAGAAGGTAAATGGCGTGAAATATTGTGATGTTATAGACTCGATAAGAAAAGTAAAATGATGTATAAATCAACTTCCAAAGCAAAATACAACTTCGTAAATCAAAATGTTTTTCCTTTTGTAAATTTAAGCTAATGAAATTAAAACTAAGTGTTGGAAAACTAAGAATTTTTATAATTTTTGAAATATTATTTGAAAAATACTAAAAACAAAACTACTAAGTGCAACTATATGCAAAAGCATGAAATGTTTTTCTTTCACTTTTTTTTCAAATTTTTCAAAAACTATAATGCATCTAAATGAAAAAATTTTGAGCAATTTTGAATGATCACAACATATCAAAAGCAAAATGAAGTATAGAGGACCCACAATAACCAAACTTCAACCAAACGGGAAGGAAACTTGGTAAAAAACCTAACTTGGAAAACTAATGAATAAAATCCACTAGATTTACTAAAGAACAAGTGGCTAACTGACACTACACAAAGTAGTACAAAGAATAAGGTATCTAAAGCCTTGATCATTGACTCAGATACATACCACTGAACTCATAGGCCAAGTAGGAGGGCCAACTTCAAGTCATTGCATGGAAGAAGATTGAGACAAATCAAACTCAAAGGCTTAACAATAAGTGAAAAGTATGGCATACAGGACTTTAGACTTACAGTATTATGCCAACAACAGAAGACCCCTAAGAAGACAAAAAATCAGCCAAGACAGGGACAAGAAAACCCCACCAATTTTTTTATGCTACTATAGGATATACACGACTGTCTTATAGAGCAACTCGAGTACCATACATGACTGTCTTATAGAGAAACCCTCATATACAAGTTTCTATATGCTACTGTGTATAACAGCAACCCGCGTATACAACAAAATTTTTTCAAAGAAAAAATATAAAAAGGTCTCTGGACATACTATACTGCAAATCAAAGGTAGGATAAAGGAACCACACTCAGAATCAGACCAAATACTAGTTAAGAACATACAGGATAAACCCACAGCAGGCTGGGCTCCCCAGCAGAGTCGCCAATTCTGTTGTTCAGGATAAAGCACCCTTGTAACCTAGGGTCTGGGGTTACCAACTTACTACTAACTTGTAGATAATCCACTTTTTACAGGGAATGGAAAGAGCATAGGAAGAAAATATTCACTTACCCGACTAGTGACGATTGATCCAAGCTTGATCTTCTCTCGCTCCACTTCTCTCCAAAGCTTCTAGGGATGTACTTCTCCACCTGCAAAGAGAAAATCCTTCAAGTAATATCTCATGCATATATATATTAGAGGTTAGATGAAAAGTATATCGATAACATAATCAAACATATTCATTAAACCAATATACATGAAATAAACTCAATACAAAATATGAAGAAGAATTCTATTTATTAACAAGCGGTGAATAAGATAAGAGTACAACCCATCTTCTGACACAATGACTCCTCTGCAACCAAAAGACTCTGAGTTCTATTGCTTCAATACTCTGAATATATACCACTAGCATAACTTTGCTGTGCAAAATTGATTCATTAGCCCCCACCCGAAGGCCTCTATTTATACTTTGGGAAATAGAGTGGTTTCAAATGTTGGGATGGTTGAGATGGTTGGGATAGCTATGGATTAGGCCCCAAATAATCTCATCTAATCTTGATTTTAATTTTTAATGTTGAATTAAGGTATACACAGATAATAATATAGGAAACTCGCGTATGACACGCAAGTTTCTCAAAGTGAACTCACGTATGCAAGAATACACGGGTTGTAATGCAAATACTCGCGTATGATACATGAGGTGTAATGCATATAGTCACATATGCAACCCAAAACTCATAATAAAAATATACAAGGATGGTTTAAGGATAATGCATCAAAGGTCATGCCCATCTATAGTGTTTTGGTCACTTCAATCCAAATTGTGCTTTTGTGTACCAACATGAGGAATGTCGGTACTTGGACGGAGAAGTGCCATTTTGGCTGATAATAATGACCCATGCCATTGAATCTCATCCATGATTTAGCCTTGCTTCGCACCCACACTACTCCTTCCCTCTTCAACTTTTCCTTCTATGAAATCAAAGAGGGTCATAGATTTCCTATGCTAAGAATCTCAACCATTCCACATTGTGTCCCTTATGTGATTTCTCAAATCTATACCCCGTTATCCTCCATGCTTTTTTACATTGAAAAAACCATCTGGACCTTATATCTGATTAGCGCCACTATCTCTATCATCCAAAATGTGTGGTCCTACTTGATTATGCAACACATATCTTCGTTAATCTTAGGACACTTTCCCACCGTGACATTGATCTATTCCATTTATTTTCTCTCCTATAGAATCTCCATTGTCTGAACATGTGTAACCTACCAACCTTTCGTAGCACATCGCTTTGTTAATCTCCACACAACTTTAAGCCATGAATATACACCTTGTTCATGAATCTGACCTTCTAGAGCTCGCGGTCGATCAAACTTGAGGACCCTACCAGACTTTGCGGTCCCAACTTGGCTTATCCAACATGCAATTTTTCCCTACAAAACTCTTTTCAGTCATAGATCTATGACGCATTAGGATCACGACCATCGAAAACTGGAGCATGTGACCCATTTCCTGATCCTTCACATTTCACCTCCCTATGCAACTTTACCTAGCGAAATCTGCAGTAGGCATCGATCACCCTTATTGAGTGATCAGAGGCATTCATTTTGTCCATTCTATATTTTGTAGAACCTCAAGATTCCCTACGTGGTCTTATCATAAGGGATATTGGTCTCTTCTTCCTCCCTCTCTGCTGGCTCGTTCCCCTACTAGTTTTCCAACTCATATTGGTGTTAATCTCACCTACACAGTTCTTCTAAATTTAGCATTGGTACGAACTAGGTGCTAACATTAGGTATAAATTCCTATACAGGTTCACCATGGGGACTGAGGTTGAACCAAACTCTACCGTGGAGAAATTGAATTTCTTCAACATCCACTATGAAGTGTTTGGAATGCTTTGTCTCAAGATTTCGAGAGACTTAATCTTTCATGTAGACAGTATATCAAATCCCAATGAAGTATGGCTCAATATTGAGGCTTTGTTCAGGAATACCGATGACATGAGAGGTCACCAACTTGAAAATGAGCTCATCTCCTTGAGTCCAGCTCATTTTTAGATAATCCAGGACTTCTTTATAAAGTTCATGTCGTTGGTACTTCATCTTAGGAAATGTGGCATAGAAAATAAGGATGAACAACTCATATTGTCCATACTTTCTAATGTAGGGCTAGAGTACTCGGTGTTTGTAAGCAATTTCCACTCTAGAAAGCTAATGGCTCAAAACTAGCACATGCCATCACTAGTTGACTTCATAGAGTCACTGAATGAAGAGAAAGACAAGCTAGGTCATATGGGCACCATCAAATCCATTAAAGGACAAGATCATGTTGCAAGAGTTTCAATTCCATCCAAAGGCAATAATAAAGCTAAGGATTCGAAGCATCATGACAAGAAGAGGGAAGAAAGACCCAAATATTTAGATAGAGGTTAGAATCCTTGCAAGGACAAGGACGGTAAGAAGCAGGAGAAGACCAAATGCACCTATTGTTACAAAGGGTGGAATCCATAGACTGCATGCATGAAGAAAACCATAGACATGATGGTGCAACTGTTGGAGAAGAACAACATCCCACTTCCTAAGGGAACAAGGAAAAAGGATGGAAGTTCAGGATTAGATAAAAAAGAGAGGTTCCATGCATTGGTTTATAGTTATTTAGAATCTTCTTTCTTCATCATTGATTCAGGAGCTTCAAGAATAATGGCCTCTATAAGATATTTCTTCTCATCCATGTATTCTGATAGTGGTCCAACTATTTGAATGGGTGATGATTCAAAGATCCAATCCAAATGAATTGGAAGGATCAATAATGATGATCGGTATTTCAATAATGTTGTGTGTGTACCAGTCTTGGCAACGAACCTACTCTCAGTTTACCAAATGACTCACGTTGGTGAATCCAAGAGAGTAGAATTTACTCCATACTCAGTGGAGATAGTAAATATTTCCAGAAACAAGGTAGTTTCATTGGGGATTGCTAACCATCAAGCAAGAATGTACAAGTTCTCTGATTTACTTCCCTACTCCAGAGGGAATGCACTCCTGACTCATGCCAATGAAACAAGCAAGTTCTGGAAGAAGAGATATGGGAATATGAACTATATATACCTCTAGGAATTGAACAAAGAAGTCATGGTGGAAGGGATTCCTTCTATGAATATCTCCAATGGCACATGCATAGGATGTGAAGTGGGAAAGCATCCAGAGCGCAACTATGAGAAAGGGAAAGTAAGGAGATCTACTCAAGTAATTTATTTGGTGCATTCAAATATTATTGGGCCTCTTCCCACACCATCTTATGGAGTATCAAGGTATGTGTTGACCTTCATATATTATTTTTGAATGTTTTGTTGGGTATACTTTCTCAGACGCAAGTCTGAATTTTTTTATGCTCTCAAAGTTTGGAAAGCCCTGGTTGAGAATGCATGCGGGAACAAGATCAAAGTCCTCTAGAATAATAATGGAAAAGATTATGTGAACAATATTTTGAAGGATCTCTATGAATAATGTGGCATGTAAATGCAGCATTTGGTCCCCTACACACCACATCAAGATGGTGTGGAAGAGCGCAAAAATAGGGCACTCAAGGAGATGGCAACCTTTATGATTGAAGCCAAGGATTTGAATCCTAAGATGTTGGATGAATCTGTCAAATTTTATGCATATGTTCAAAACATATCTCCTCACAAATCAGTAGATGGCTTAAAAACACCATATGAGGCTTGGTTTGGTCGCAAGCCAAATGTTTCTCATTTCAGGGTATTTGGCTCAAAGGATTGGGCTAGGATCCCTCCGGAGAAGAGAAAGGCCTTGAAAAATCAAAGAAAATATTCCATAATGGTTAGATATTCTGAATATGCAAAGGTATAAAATATATTTCATCCCTCATCTCAAAATACCTTCATTGAAAGGAGTGTGCAATTCGAAGCAGAACTCATGGAGGAGACCAAATTTGCTAAGGGGGAATGCTCACATCCTCCACTCGAAGATGATGTAAGTGATGAAATTATTTCTGATATTTATGATTATAATATTGTTGAATATGATTATTTATATAATTTCTCACCCATTCAGCCCAAATGGTATGAGAAAACCATTGAAACGGCTGGGGATTTAGCTAGCAATCCACTAGATCCTAGAAAGACTAGATCACAATTTCACACTGCTTTCTCTGCATGTAAAGTGAATATTGTTGAGAAATTATTTATTAAAGTTGTATCTAATCCTAATTCATATCAGGAATCATCACTTTACCCAATATGGAAAACAACCATGCAAGAAGAGTTCAACTCATTGCAAGACAATGAGACTTGGGAATTGGTTCCCTTTCCTTCCAATAGGAAACTAGGGTAATGCAAATGGGTGTACAAAAACAAGGTATAAATTGATGGTTCAGATATAAAATATAAGGAAAATTTGTTTTCCAAATTATACTCTCAATTCCAAACAGTTGACTATTCAGATACATTTGCACCGGTTTCCAAGATGGACTCTATCAGGCTAGTTTTAGCCATTGCTACATCTAAGCGTTCGGAGGTTCACCACATGGATGTTAAAAGTGAATTTATCCATGGTAAAATTAAATAGGATATATATATTCAGAAACCTGAAGGTTTCCAAGAGGATTCTTCACTTGTATGCAGGTTAAATAAGTCTCTCTATGCCCTCAAGCAAGCCCCCAAATCTTGGTATGCCAAGATGGACAATTTTCTGCTATCACTTGGATTTGGAAGATATAAATATGATCCTAATGTTTATTTGCATCATGATGGTTATGTATTGAAGGTAATTGTACTCTAATTTTATTATATTTTCATTACAGGTAGATACAATAAGGAAATTGAGTCAATCAATTCTTCTTTACACAGTGAATTCTCCATGACTGATCTTGGATTGTTGAAGCAATTTCTTGGTTTAGAAATTGTACAATATAAAGAAAGGATAAATATCAGACAACAAAATTATGTTGAAGGCCTATTATTTAAGTTTAAAATGGATTAATTTAAGGCATATAAGTGCCCATTCCTGTCTGGTATCAAACTAGGTGAGTTTGGTGAGTCTCCATTGGTGGACAACTCATTTTATAAATAGCTGGCCGAGAGTTTATTGTATATTACACACTCTTGACAGGGTTTATCATATGTTTTAGGTGTTTTATCTATATATATTCAGAATCCTCATGACATAAATTGGAAGGAATATAAGAGGATAATTCACTATGTGCAAGGAACCAAACACTTCGGGGTACACCATGTTGTTGGTTCTCCACTAGAACTAGTAGGATTTTCTAATTCTGATTGGGATGGAGATCCAAGTGACATGAATTCCACTTCAAGTTATGTATTCATGATAGCACAAAGTCCGATATTATATTAAATCAAGAAACATCACACCATATCCCTATCTTTAGTTGAGGCTGAGTATAGAGGAGCAGTGAATGCAACTACACAATGTGTGTGGTTGCAAGGTATTTTTCAGGAACTTGGAGTTACATTTAATTCACCCACAGTCATTTGTTGTGAAAATAAAAGTGAAATAAGGATTTCCAATGATCAATTTTACAGACATAGTACCAAACACATTGAGATAGACATGAACTACATCCAAATCTTGGTGCATGATCAGGTGATAGCCTTGTAGTATTTCCCATCTGCAGAGAAAACTACTGACATTTTCATTAAGAACTTAACAGAGAATACATTCACATATATGAGATCCCTTATTGGAGTGGGTAATACATGGTGATGTATACCATTCACTTTCATATTTTTGGTTCTATGTCCATTTTTGAAAGGTTGTTTTGTTCCCATGTGTTTTTCCTCCTTGCCTTGGTTTTATGGACAGCTAAAATTTTCTGTTGTAAGAAGTGAATTGAACCTTTGTTTCCAAGTCCTCCATGACATTTTTTTGTTAATTTGTACTAATTTAGGATTAATTTTAGGTGTTATATAAATAATACACCTTAGTACACGATTTCATACCTTATGCACCATTTCATTTGCTTCTATGCAATATGCTATGTTCTAGACTTAGGGATATTGATCATTTACCCACAGTTGATGCACTCTTGGTTGATGATTTTGATAGTTGAGGCAATCCCAATTGATCTTTCTGATTGGTAGATTCCCTCATTGTTGACATATTACCTTGGTGCTTTCCCATTTCCCTAGTTTCATGGATAGTGTTTGACTATAGGCACTAGTACATGATTTAGGTGGTTTTTGGCCTTCCTTACTCATTTATTACCTCTTAGAGCCACTCCCACTCAACAATGTGCACACCCACTCCTTCCATGCCTCCATTTATGTTCCATCATGCCTCATGCACGTTCATACATGAATCTGTACCTGTTTTCGATGACCAGGAAGTTTATTAGTCCACCTAGGGGTGATTTGGGGTCAAATCATGGTCTAACACTTGTATTCTTCCAAATGGACTCCAAGGCCTCACAATTTTTCCCTATTCTAAGACATATCTGATCCAGGCATAGTTACATGTTGGACAGTCATAATAATATCTGTTATTGACCTCATGTGTGTATGTAATTTTCACTTTTTTAGCTATTTTATGCATATTTTGTGAACAATATGGAATTGTGAGAGTTTATTTGGCTCCTAGATACAGCTTTGATTCAATTCTCACAATACATATATTATAATTTTACTACAGTTCTCTCATTTACTATTAACAACTTCTCCATCAAAATTTTGAGTAAAAACAAAAATCAAAGAACCAACCCCTGGTATGGTAAAGAATGTAAAAATGCAAGAAGAGCCACCAAGGAGGCTATTGAAGAGTCTCTAAAAATTTATGAGATAAATAGATACAAATCCCTATTCAAAATAAAATTAATGCACTACAGAAATAAAAATAAGGAAAATATTTTACACGTCTCTAAGGTGGCTCCTAAGAAATTATTGTTGTTCTAATTTTTCTACATAGTGACATTCCAAAATTCTTAACACAATGTTTGAATACTATGGAAGCATACACACTCAAACTCTAACTAGTAAAACTAAACATAATAATAATATTTCTTTGGAATATTGGAATGCCTATATTAAAAATATTTACAAATCCCCTGATTTCATTGATAACATCCAAACCCTCATAGTAGAAGCAATTTTCTCATTAGAAGACAATGAAGTTTGGGGATAAGCACATTTTGAAAGGAGAAATAAAGGACATTGAAGGACATCAAGTAGAAATATAAAAAAATGGGGGGTGGATCCTCACTCCTCTCACTCACAAACTCTTCAATCAAGCGATAATGCAAGGTTTCCCTAATCCTTGGACTTAGAGCCTCATTATTCCTATCTTTAAAAATAGTGATAAAAATAACACCTCTAATTCTCAAACCATAATTATTACCCCTCACTTAACCAATATTTATTGTATCATTATAGAAAAGAAAATGAATGTTTATGTCTAGAAATTGAAGGTAAGTGGGATAAAGGTTATACAGGATTTAGAATAAGTCACTCTACCACATACCACCTCATTACACTTAGGATCATCATGGAGGAATGTCATAATAATAAATCCATACTCTTTTCTATATTGTGGAATTCAGGAAAACTTTCGATATGATGTCCAGAAATAACTTGTGGAATGGATTAGAAAAGCTAAAGGTTCCTTTCAATATAATAGTTGCTACATTAATATTGTACGAGAATGTAATTTCAAAATTTAAGAACATTGATGGATTGTAGAATGATATTAATTGTAATATTGAAATTAAGCAAGGTTTTCCCCTCTCAGTTATCCTTTTTAGGACATACAACGATAAGATAGAAGGTTGTTTAGAAGAAGTAGGTTGTGTTGGAATGACCTTACTTGATATAGTCATCATTCTCCTTCTATATGCTAATGAAATTGTTCTTATGGAAAGGTTACCCTTTGATCTTAATAAAAAATTATTAATTCTCGAAGATTTTTACTCTAATATGGGTATGGTTGTTAACACAAACAAAAAAAATTTATGATTATCAAGTCAAATATGTCACTTAAGCTAATTTTGTGATGTGGGATACAAAGAAGTTTTTTTTATAGTCTTGTCACTCACATTATATTGTAAAATTGTGAATCTTGGGGTTGCAACATTATTAGAGAATCCTTGAAAAAGATTGAACAAATACAGAAGTGTTTCATAATGCATGACCTAAAAATTAAAAGAAATATACCCTACCTTATTCTCCTTATAGAAGTGGGTCTTCCTCCCATCGAGAACATTGCTATGACTAGGTACCTGATGTCCAAGTAGAAGATAAATAACATGGGAGACTGGAGACTTCCTAAAATTTCTTTAAAATCCAATCAAATCCAACTTTGTCTCAAGAGAGAATGGTATAAAGACACCATGGCTTGGTTAAACCATTAGGGGATTAATGAAAATCCACTTTGCAAGATATCAATAACATTAAAAGTATTATCACATCTAAATTTAAAGAGAAAATGTGAGGTGAGAAAGAATTAGAGGTTAAAGGAAGATTAATATACTATAAGGAGGTCATTAACCCTGATTTAGAAGATAAAAAATATCTCTATGTTTTAACTAGTTTGAAGAAGAAAATTAATATAGTCAATATAAGAATGAACTCTCATGAGCTTCATAGTAAAACAAAATGCTAGAAAATTCCTAAAACTCCATTGCTTGAAAGGATTTTCCATCTCCGTGAGACTACAAGAGTTGAGGATGAAAGTCACTTTCTCTTTGAATTTCTAGTGTACACCCACATTAGTTCGCAATTTCATAATCTTTGTTACAATACAAACCTCCCTAACCTTTTAACTTTTATAAAAAATGTTGACCTAGGAACGCTTCTTTATAAGCCTTTTTAGCACAAATTTTTTTTTTTTACAACAATCAAAGTAATCCTTTTAAAGTTTGATAGACCATAGTTGGTCTTAGTGAATGCTAACCACCACCATCAATTTAGTTAATTGTAATAAAATTTCTTCTTGTTCGTCATTTTAGTTAATTATAATAAAATTTTGGTTTTTTTAAAACTTTCCAAGCCAATGTTCATTGTATTGAATTCAATCAATATTTTTTTATTAAAATAATTTTGGTTTTAATTTTCATCATTTATTTTTATATAATTAAATATATTTATCTGAGTAGAAAAAATTCAATATATCAGGGATAATTTTAGGGGCGAATTTTAGCCCAGTGGGCTATTTTTCCGCGTTTTTCTCCCAAAAAAAATTCACCATCTTGCATTTTTTGAAGCCCTGTTTCACCCAATTTTGATGGGGTAAAATTTTTTCACCGTAAAAATCGCCAAATTATTATATAAATGATATAAAATCCTTGGAAANTGAGGGGGATATTTTGGATTACACGGAGGATACATTGCATACCAAGCCTATTTTTACTACCCCAACACTCTCAACAATTATTTGCACACGTGCGAACCTCCCACCTCTGTATCTCCTGCCAGTTGGATTTTCCTCTGAAACCGTAGGAGTTATGGAGGGTAGGGTTAGAGAATACCTCTTGGAAATCCCACCTGACCAAGATGCATCCTCCTCACCACAAAATCTAGTATTTTTACCACTATAACCAATTCCTGGAGGTAACCCTTCATCCCATTTTCCTTTTTCCATTTTCACAGACTCGAGCTACTCCCCAACGGAAATTATTTTGGCACAAAGTGAAGTGCCTTTTGCTTCAAACCCAAACCCTTCGATGCTATTAGAAAATGAATATCTCCATGACCTAGATCTATAGGAGGTGGGGTGGCTTGGAACCCTTCCCTTTCACTTAGAATAAGTTTCCTCCAAGCCCCTTTTCAAAGAGGATGATTTTAACATGGAAGAGTTTATCGCCTCCATATTGCATCCTGAGGATTTTAATGGAACCCTAATGGGATCGGGGTCAAACCAAATCCGCAGAGAGGGTTTGTTATATGGGGAGCACAGGGGAGGAATAAACCCTATCCGAAAGAGGAAAAACAAATGTATGTCACCAAACAACAGACCACTGAACCTAATTTGCGGTGTTAACATCTCTACTGGAGAAGCAGGAGAAATGGCGGACCTAGCCCTAGTTGGAAAGATCCGTGGGTGAAACCCTAATCAAGAAGAAATGGAAATTTGGGTACTAAGGAACTGTTTGGTTTTTCTCCACTACGAACCAGAGATTAGAGCTCTCTCCAAAGGGTGGTTTGGATTCATGTTTAACAACAAACAGAATACAGGAAAAGTCCTGAGTCAAATTTCAAACTACAAAATGGTGCCCATTATGCTTAAGAAGTGAACACCCCTTTTCAACTTGGAGAGAGAAATACTAGACATAATTCAATTATGAGTGATACTTCCTAGCATTCCCTCGGAGTTTTGGAATCCAGACTCATTGTGGGATATTAGAAATGCATTGGGGACTTTTCTGGAAGAAGATTTATTTTTCATGAAGATGCGACGAAGAACAGTAGCAAGAATCCTTGTTTCACTGAACGTACGAATAGAACTCAAGGACCACTTAAACCTAATATTGGGTTCCACAACTCGCCAAAAAAGTTTTGACTACAAAGTATTTTCGTTGAGATGCCAATATCAATTCCATGACAGGGGACATCTGGAGAAAAAATGCCACGTTTTTCCTCCACCAACAGTCTCTCGAAAAAGGGGGCTTTCCATAGAGGAAGCGAGCCAAGAAACAAAAATATCTGCAGAAAAATAGAAGGATGTTGATATGATTGAGCAACCATTAAACCCTCTAGAAGAATAGGATTCTCCCATTTCAGAAGATGGAACGGATCTCCCTCCTCAGTAAGCACCTTGACCACTCTCGGGTATGTTACCAGCCAGTTATTTTAACGAACATTTAAATGACTCTTCTCCTCATTTGTTGAATTCCTGCATTCATGAATTCCTTTCCCCCTCACAGGGAAAAACATTTCCACCCTCACCCCCACCTATGTTGAACCTTCCTTCACCGTTAGTTTCACCCTCCCCACATAATGTCTCTATAGAATCCCTCTCCACCTCTTCCCCAATTTGCTTCCATATCAGAACAAGGGATATCCAAGCTCTGATTGATCCTCCCACAACTCTCCTTGGGTTGGGCTTAAACCCTATCCTACCAACAAGGGGAAAGGGATGTGGAAGACCTACAAATCTATCCTTTCCATAGCAGAAATCCCTTTATGATTAAGAGAATGGAAAACAGAAAACTCTTTTCATGGCGCTTAGAGAAGTGCAAGCTCCTGAAGGGATTCCCAAATGAAAATTCTCTCCCTCAACTATAGGGGTCTGGCAAGTACCCAAAAAAAAGATTCCTTAAAGAGGATTCTCTCGATTCAAAAACAAGATGTCATTCTCCTGCAGGAAACATTAGGTTCAGAGGTTGATGTCACAAAGTTGTTGTCCTCAATTTCAAGCAATTTTTCTTTTTTATCTCAGAGTTCAAGAGATATTTCGAGTGGGATGGAAATAGGATGGAATCAGTCCAAAATGCTCAGTCAAACTCCTAGGAGGCCTCCTATATCCTGGGTGTTCATATATTTTGGGAAGAATCAAACTTAACTTTGAACATCATAAACATTTGCGTGCCTTAGAATAACATAGTGGCTTTCTAGGAAACCCTACAAGCCTCCTAGCTCTTAAGAAATGAAAATGTGGTGATAGGTGGAGACCTAAACTTCACCCCTGGATCCCATGAAATCTAGGGACCAAAATCAAGGGAAGACCCTATGGATTCTTTCTTCAGAAAACTCCTTTAGTACATCAAAATGGTGGACCTTGACCCCCCAAAAAATCAAGCTAACCTCAACAAATAGAAGATTGGGTGAGAACAGAATTGCAAAGAGGATAGACAGATTTCTCTCGACCGAAAGCCTACTAGAGAAGGAGTTGATGTTCAAACAAAGGGTGGACTCAATATATGACTCAGATCATTTTCCTATTTGTATGGTGATCCTAAGAAACCCTAAGAAGCCATCCATCCCTTTCAAATTTTGTGTTTCCTAGTTAAATAATGAGGAAGTCTTTAGACTCATTCAAACAAATTAGATCCCTTATGAAATAGATGAATATTCACATGCTTCCACCCACTTCACACAAAATATGACCCACATAAAGCATATCCTGAAGGAGTGGGATAAGAAAAAAAGGATCTTGGATGATCAATATATCATCTAGATTGAGGCTTACCTAGAAGAGATCCATAAATCCAAAGGAGGGGGATTCCTCACTCAGAGAAACAAGGAAAGTTTGATCTCTGTTGAGTCCAGCAGAGACAAGATCCTGAAAGAAAGAGAGAAAGTTTGGAGGCTCAAGAGCAGAGCAATTTGGATGGAAAGCAGGGATGAAAACACAAAGTTCTTTCAAGCCTTTTCCAAAGGCAGAAAACAACAGAATACAATTTGGGAGTTAAGAAAGGAGAACAATGTTAGGGTTTCCACTTTTGAGGAGATGGAAGAGATTGAAAAGAATCATTTTGAAAATGTATTCAAAGCATACCAATGGAACACAATTACAGAAGTCATCCAGATCTCGCAATTATTCCATGAAAGTATCACAGATGAGGACAACTCAGATTTGATAGAGGAAGTGTCGGAAGAGGAACTGAAGGAAACTTTCCATATCTTTCTAAAGGAAAAATGCATGGGCCTGGATGGTTGGACCATTGAATTCTTCCTTGCAGCTTATGATACAATTGGTCCTGACCTCCTTCAACTGGTTGAAGAATCCCAGGAAAATGGTCATGTTCACCCTCCTCTCAATTCAACTTTCCTAGCCTTAATTCCAAAAAAAAGTTAATCCAGACAGGCTAGAAGAGTTCAGGCCTATCTCCCTCTACAATATCACTTACAAAGTGATTGCAAAAGTGATCACGCAATTCCTAAAGGAGGTCCTCTCAAAAATAATCTCACATGAGAAATTCAGAACTCTGGAGAACCGACAAATTCATGAAGAAATCGGGGTTTCCCAAGAAGTCACGCACAACATAAAACTCAGGAAATCAAAAGGATCAATTATTAAGATTGACCTATCAAAATATTTTGACAAAGTAAGTTGGATATATCTCAAACTCCTCCTTACTCACTTGGGCTTCATCTATTCTTTCATAAAATGGATCTTTGCATGCATCTCCATGTCATCCTTTGCAGTCCTCATATATGGATCAACCTCCCCTTTATTCCTGTCAGAAAGGGGCCTCAGACAAGGATGCCATCTCTCTGCACTTATATTCCTATTAGTAGTAGAAGGGTTGAGCAGAGCTATTCAGGATGCAAAAAGAAGAGGTCTGGTTGAAGGAATCAAAATTTCCACAAACCTTACCATCACCCATCTATAGTTTGTAGATGATATCCTCCTCTACTGTAATGGCTCAATCAGAGAAGCAGGAAATCTCTTAGAAATTTTGCAACTCTTATGCAAATCCACAGGTGTGATGCTAAATGAGCATAAATATACTATTGCTACTTTTAATTTGGAAGAGAATATCACAAGGAGCCTATTGGAACTCTTTCCTTTCATCATCATTTCCTTGGATGATGGCCTGAAGTATCTAGGATTCAAGATAAAATCAAATTGCTATAAGAAGGAATATTGGAGCTAGTTAGTGGAAAAACTAGAGCACGGGGTAAACAATTGGTGCAATAGATGGCTCTCGAGAGCAAGAAGGATAATTCTAGTAAAATTTATCGTCGAATCCATCCATGTTTATTGGATGGATTTAGCATGGATTCCAAAATCCATCCTAGATAAGTACATAAAATTATGCTCAGGTTCCTATGGACAAGAAATAAGGAACACAAATTCCTCCCATGGGTAAAATGGGATCAAATACCCAGATGTAAATCCCTGGGACGATGGGGACTAAAAAACACTACAATATTTTCCAAATATCTAGCTTCTAAAGAAGGATGGAGGATTATCACAATAGAAATCCCGTGGACAGAGGTTGTTTATCACAAGTACATAAGCCTAGTACCTTTGTGGGATTGGATTAGAAACTTAGTTTTCACTACACCTCCATCTAGATAAATCATCTGGAAGGAAATATGCAATTCCTTTCCACTTATTCATAGTTGTATTTCATGGAAGGTTAGTAATGGGATGAGGGTTAGACTTCAAGAAGATCCCTATCCTGGAAGCCAACGCAACCACCTCCTTCCACAACAACTAATTCAGTTTATTCAGAAAAAATGTGTCTTTCATCTAAATCATATTGATAAACCTGCAGCTTCAAACCTATGGCACCAAGGGTAGATGGGAAGTAGGGAACTTGAAATCCCAACCCTTTGGACATAAACTTGGAATAGGTATATTCTATACCTCCATTCATTTCACATGAGGATCACAAATTCACAGGATGAGCTGGTTTGGGAACCTTCAACCCATGGTATCTATACCCGAAAAACAGGATACCAGCAATGTTGTGTCACTGCATTCCAAAATGACCCAAAATGGTGGAAAACAGGGATCTAGAAACTTAAACTCCGAAGGAAAAATTATTCATGTGGTGTGCCCTTGCAAATAGAATCCCAACATGGGATATAATGAAGAAAAGAGCCTTGGAAGGGCCAAGCTAGTGCTCCCTGTGAAAAGCTGAATAAGAAAATGCCAACCATCTTTTCCGAAATTGCTATTTTTCTATTCAGGTATGGTCGCATTCACAAAACCTATTGAACCAAATATTTGATTGGATCAGTCCCTCTCGAGGATGCTTCGAGAACTTGGTCCACCTCCCCACACTTAGCATACATCAAATCTCTTCCCCTGATTCATTCATGTGGAATCTGGCTAGCTCAAAATGTTGCAATTTTTTAGGAAAAGGCTTCCTCGCCTGAAGCCATTGGGAAAAAAGGACTAGAAATTATCTTATACTTTCCTCAAACCAAAGATGCACTAGCAATAAGGATAGTTATAGAATAAAAAATTGACAAATCATTTCTATGGGAGTTTTTTGGCAGTTCCTCTCAACATAAAATAATGTGTGGGCGGGTTCCGTTCTCTTTCTCACACAAAACCACCACTTTCAAAGTCAAATGGGCCTAAGGGCCAGAACTAAAAATTATGCAAAACTCATGACTCTAAAACTCCTTCTTTGTTTTTCCTTGGAAAAAGAATGTAGAAGGATTCATATTTTTGGGGACTCGCTTATAATTATCAATTGGGAGAATAAAGTACAACGTTGCATAAATCTTTCTCTCAATTCAATATATGAAGAAGTTCTCTGAATTTTGACAAATTTTGACCACATCTCTTCTCGTCATGTTTACAAGGAGAGGAACACTGAAGTAGACCATCTATCCAAAGATGGATTAATCTTGGAACTTGGAACATGGAAATTTTTGGAAAAGAAGGATGCAGAAGCATTTGAGTTCTACCATCGGCCTTTTGTAGATATAGATCATACTGTAAACACATGAACAGGTAGTCCTTTGTCCACTGGTTTTAATTTTGGAATTGGCTCTTTATTTTCTCCATGCTCAGCAACAAAGATGACTAGCAGAAAGTTTTGTTTCAAAATTTTATAGGAGGTCACAGAATAGTCCTATTGTTTTATGTACCGCTCCCCGGGGACTCAAAGACAGTTTTTTGCACAGTACAATTTCACTATGTGATTGGAAAAATGGGGATTTTAACTTTCTTTGTTTTTTCTGTTGTTTCTTTTTGGGAACTTTACAGCAGTATTCATGGCATACAAAATATGTATGGACACTATTTATGGATAGATAAAATATACACTTTTTTTCTTTGGAATATATATATATATATATATATATATATATTAAAAAAATAAAGTTCAATTTAAAATTAGTAAACAAAATTATAATAGTAAAAGGTAATTTAATATAATAAGTTTAAATAAAAGTAAGGAGTGAAGGTGATCAATATTTATCTTGTTGTAAGCCATTCAATGTTGAGGTAGCAACATTGTAGGCTGTTAGATCTCAAGCAGCTTGATATCCAACAACCTGCAACTTTGTTACCATAGCATTAAATGTTGCATAGCGGGATAAATAACTTTCGCATAAAAATACATCGTCGATAAATATGAAGGGTAATTAATACAACATATAATTACAATCCCCTTAGTTATGTGATGGGTTTTAGCACTTTGACTTTTTTTCTTTTCTTTTTTTAATGGTTCATATGGAATATATAATATAAGTATTATATTATTTTGTAAAATAATGTTTTTAAAAATATTTTTTTTTAACAATTAAATTAATATGTGAAAACTATATATTTCTATTTATTTATTAAAAATTGACATATTTTTAACAAAATCATTTCAGATTTCAAGAAAAAATAACGTTATGAGAAAATATTCCCTATCATAACAATTTTAAACTTTTTATCATGGAATTTATTACTACTATAAGTTATATTTAAAATTGATCGGTTAGTAGGGAATTTAGACTGTGTCAAATAGTTGTGGGTAGCTTTAATGACTAGATGTTTACTAGTACTGTTGTTCTATTTGCTGGGATTGAGCTCTGCATCAGTGGGGCTCTCCCTCTTTTGGGGAAGCAAAGTTTTTATGGGATGATGAATGCAAGAGTTGTTTAAGCTGGGGTTGGGATTGGGTATGCGGTGGCCTATGTTTTGGGCATCTCTGTAATCGTTAATTTCGCATTGATACAAAATTCTATTTACAAAAAAATATATATATTTAAAATTTATCTAGCAAACACCTAAAAAGACTTAATATTTAGAAGGTGAAAAAGATACATCAATTATGAAGTACATAGAATCTCATCATTAGTTGCACCCTTACTACTCATGCAAAAGCAAGTAATAATTGGGTACAACTCGCTAATGAAGTTTTAAGATGGAGGTTGATAAAATTTATTTATTAGATTATGTTTTAAATAAAAATATATTAACATAAGAAGGCTCGGTTTTGACTCTTGTTGAACATTAATGTATGAAGTACATGGAACCTCATTATTAGTTTCACCCTTACTAATCAAACAATTCAAGTAATAATTGGCCCTGGATGCAAGTGTTTTGAGGGAAAACGTGGTGGACAGTGGGACTCTCCATTAAATGCCACTTGTCATAGTTGTCACAAACTTCTGGGTATTTATGCATCCCTCCTCCCGATGGAGGTGTTCCATCTTGGAAGGCACTTTACCCTATACTATCAGTCACCTCAAACAAGCTCTAGCTCTGATGGCTCACTCCATGCATCACTGGAATTTAATGGATTTCAACGCTAGGACCAGCTTCCTAGTCACCTGGCCTAAGGGCATTGCACGGACTTGGATTGAGCAACAGCTTATAATATGCATCCTCTCCATCTGCTCCATTCCTATTTGGTATTTTGGCTCTATTTGGTATTCTAGGTCCCAGGATAGACACAGAGAAAGGAATTGTAATAAATGAATTCACTCATCGACTATGTCGATAAGACTCTCTACAATGCCTCGTAGGGGCAACAGCTCCAGGGGAGCATGAGGTCATGCAACGGTACAAAAATCCATCTCTGCAAGGTATGGAGTGCATATCCCCCTCAGTGTTCGCAGAGTGGTGGATGATTAAGAAGATAAGTATGATGCTCATCATCACACAATGCAACCCCTTAGGAAGAGGCTTTCACACTACTAGTGGATGAAAAATGTTCTTACCCAGCCGCTCTAGGAATGCGACTATGCTCCTTCACCTACTTCTTCAAGTACTTCTGAAATATCCTTGGCTCAACAAACATCCTTGGCTTCACCAAATCTGAACCAACAAGAACATGTCAAAGAGATTCCCCAGCATATGGACACCAATCCCACTAGACGCGAAACATAAGCACTACCCAACGTGGTGACAAGAGGGAAGAATGAATAGGGACGCATGTAGATTGACGGCCTTCCTCCTCCAGCTATGGATCCGGGTCAAGATTCTGAACCTTATCCCTCTAATGAAGACGACGACTACTACAATCCTTGTCTCATTGTCAAAGAACCCTGGCAAAAGTTGTAAGGTCCCATAATTTTCAAAAAAAATTATCTACTTTATTCTTTTTGTTATCTATGTTGGTTAGCTTGCTATCTGTAATAGTTTTGAGTATGGAGACTTGGGTTCCCTCACAATGGGAAAGTCCGAGACATACATTCCAATTTCTTGCCAAGGATACACCTGTTTCAAACACTATGCATGTAATCATTTTTGTACTTTTATATAATTCAATGCAACTTACAAAAACAAAATCAAGTAATAATTGGAGACAACTCGCATGGGAGCGAGTACATGTAACGTCATCATTGATTGCACCTTTACTACAAAATAAATTCAAGTAATAATTGAGACAACTCACAGACAAAATTTTAAGATGGACGGTCATTAAATTTATTTATTGGATAGTGTTTTAAATAAATAAAAATTCCTTTAAATATTACAGAACGTTAGTATAAATTTCATGTTTTTTTTAAATTACTCTAGATTAATCGCTTTGAGCAATTCATATATCCCCTTGTCGAAAACATAATAAAAAAATATTAACATTAAAAAAAACTCGTTTTAACTCTTATTAAATATTAATTTAACTAATTATTAAAAAAAATATATAAATGAATGAATTTTTCATTATAAATGTAATTTTAAAAATTTGAACATTTCAAAAAGAGCTCTTTTTTATATATTTATTTTTGTACTCCATCGAATTTTAAGCATAGTTTTTATACATTACTTATATATTTAATGTTTTATAAAAAAATAAATATTTCTTTAAATTCTCTTGAAAAAAAAAATAGTTTTTAATAATTTTTTTTTTAAATTTAGAGAAGATTCTACAAAATTCCTTAAATTTATATTTTAATCACAAATTTGCTTTTATAATCTTCATAACACTCAATATCAAAGATGAGTTCTCATTACAATTAAAATTCACCAATAGTCACAAACTCGGGTTAGACTTTAACATGTAACTTTTCCATTATACAGCGTAATCAGATCATAAATTATTAAATATATCATCCCAACAACCATATTCAAACCCACAATCTCAATTCCCACTTCCCATGAAGTAAAGTAAAGGACAAACATGATACCTCTGCACCAATGACAAACATGATATCTCTCTACACGAAAAACAAACATGTTATCTCTTTCCTTACAAGTCTACAAAGGATCATTTCTAATGGATTTCAAGTCAAACATCACCTAGAGGTTGACATTCTCAACTCCAAACACTAGGATTAGCATTACACCTCCTCCATCCCAATCACCTACCTTCATATTTTAGGAATTAGGAATGTTATTATGGATATTTTGCATAATTTAATGATCATGTAATTAAAAAATAAATTTCTTAGCCTCATAACATAGGGAGTGAATTATATATATAATCGCATCGCCATCGAAAATATAGATACTTGGTATCCAATATATATCATGCAAGTTTGTTGGTCCATGTACAGGTTGACTTACACGATATATTTAATATTTAATCATTATTAATGGCGTCTTTTGAGAAGAAATTTAAGAATATTTTATGAATGGTGTCTATTTATATTTAAAGAATATTGTATTATTATTATAATTATATCGGTGGGTTAGCTTAAGTGGTTGAGTGTTATAAGTTGTGAGTAGAAGGTCTTGGAGTCAAATTCTTGGGTGGCTATACATTGATATATAAGGGCCTCGCTTGATGTCCCTAACGGATTAGCTTTGTAATCAAAGCGAGGAGTGAGGCCCCTTCAGATGGCCCCTCCATGATCTCTTCCTGTGGACGTAGCATCCCATTGAGAGGTTTGTGAACCACATTGATATATATATAAGATTTAATAAAATAGGATATTAAAAATTATATATATAATTTTTTTTATTAAGTAGAAATTTATGTATGTTACAAAATGATTCATCTTTTAAATTAGTATGGAATTTATGGATTTAGAGAAGCTAAAATATATTTAACTAATCAATGATCATGTTGGTAGGAGGAACCACTCCTTTGTGGATACTCCTATTAACATTAGGATTAATGTTTATTAAAACTTATATATTGTTGAGGGTTACATATCTCAATCATTGTGAAATTAGTTTTGCAGTCATTATGTGTGTTTGTACCATAGTATAACCAACAAGGAGACCTTAACATACTAAATATAAGTTATTTATTACATGCCCCTAGATGTTGCATGACAAGCATTTGCAATTTTTTTTTTCATTTAACATAGATATTACCAAAGTAGAGGGCCTTGAGCCTCAAGGTTCACATGGTATTTGGTCTTAAAAAGATATTTCTCATGGTGGTTTCTTGTGTGACCACTTTCATTTTGTCCCCTTTGACTACAATGGTTTTAACCTTTGTTATTTGGATTCTTTTCATGGTCATCGTAACCATGGTTTGAGGTTGCTTATGGAAAAACATGTATTGGTTCTACTTCCACAATTGCCTATTTTTCCTTTTTTTAGATAATATTTAATATTAATACATATGCTCATCTTCTCCACAATTGGCTCATGTCTTTTAGTCTCATTAGATTGATTTTTCTTCAATTCCTCCTTAGAATGTGACTCGTTATGTGCAAGAAACCTGGTGTCATCTTCTAGTTCCATAGTAGTGTCCACTACCTTGTATGTCCTTTAATACTTGTGTATCATGATTGTTTAGATATTTGGAATTTAGAGTGAAAAATGGTCACATGCGCTACACATTCCATCAAAAGTTGGAAACTCAAAAGTGCAGACTAAACAAACTTGCAAAGCATAAGCAAATGCAAACACAAATTGGAATAATAAATGTTCTTATAAAGTTTCAAGTTATTTTTATTTTATTACTTTAGTACAATTTGAAAAGTGTCTTATACAAAACACTAAATATACAAGTTGTAAAACTTTAATTATGTTATGATATTTCAACTTAAATAATATCAATCACTATTACAAGTATTTTATAATTGTCAAGAATTAAATTGTATACATATCAATGTTATGAGTTTGCAACAATTTCAAATGCATTCGAGATGTATTACTGGAAAACATACCTTTTAATCGACAAACAACTACAAAAGTTCAAAACATTGTTATTTCATTCCACATAATGCTTTTAAGACTTCCACAAATTTGAAAATCTAAAACGATTTAGAAGAGATAAACTTACAAATTCTTTGGCAAATTATACAACAACATTATATTTATATATATAACATCTTTAATAGTATGTTGGTATCGAGGGTCACATAGTGTTATGAATAAGGGTGTTAAGGCCTTGTAAATGGGAGGAAATTTTAGAAGCAATCCATGGAGTGGACATGCATGCAAATAAGATATAGTTGTGTTGGGTGTTGTACCTAATCAATGAGATCATCCAAATTGTCTAAATGTACGATTAGAACCCAGACTTTAGGTATGACACATTATTTATATTGTTTTATTTCTTGTAGTGGGGAGATTAATGGAAATTTATCTACTAGATAGAGACCCTCATCTAAAATTCATAACTAGATAGAAAAAAACGTTGGTCTATACTATAAATAAGTTTACTTAGGTAATGATCAATCTGATCTTCAAGGGATATTATTGTGCCATGTGGGAGGCAATTGACAGAACCTTAGGATGACCAAGGTAACAATTCATAACTATAGTGCACAATATTAGATTGAAGTTAGTCGCCACTCTTTCCATATATGCTATGGGGTCAATTATTGAAGTGTATAACATAACATAAAAGTCGAGTCCATTAATTTAATGCTAACCCTAGGTGGGTAGAAAGGACTTTGAATTGGTGGACCAAGCAAGAAACAAATAGGAAAGTAACAAGGAAAAGAGGAAATTGTTGGATGTCACATAATTGGTGTCATATAAGTGAAAGTTGTTATTTTTTGGCACAACAAAATATGTTCTCACAATGCTGTATGGAAGGAAGTCATGCATCACAAAGGAGGAGGAAAAAAAATCAACTAATAGTGAGGACTCGACTATAAGGAAGATAGTAGGACCCATAATTATGGATAGAAGTGCACTCAACCTTATAAATAGAAAGGCATTGGTACCCCCCTCCTCCAATAGTGAAGAAGATAGATATGTCTTCTATGTAAGCTTCCAATGTAAATAAGAAAATGGCTGCATAAATGGATAAAGAGTAAAATATAATTGATAAGATAATAGGTGGTTTTACAATTTACAATTGATTGGATTTTATAAGCCCATTGTACCTTTTCATATAAAACATGACTCTTGACTTATAATTGTTCATTATTAACAATTAATATTAATAATATTAATATTAATTTTTATCTTATTACTATGACATATATATATCTATCCCTTTTAGAATAATCAACCCATAGTTTACCCACTTAAACATTAATTTAATTATTTTTGTCTTATTAGCCTAGTTCATGTGTCCCACCTTGTGCAAGTTGTCTTTTACCTATCCATAGTGGTCAAACTTGCCTTATTTGACTCATGTAGCACATGGGAAATCCCAAGGAATCAAATTTGCTTTATTCCTGGCCTCCTAGGTCCCCTTCTGCTTTTTCTGCTTTATTCCCTGCTTTTTCAGTGTTCTAAGGCAAATGGAAAAGCTAGACTAGGTGAGATGAACTAGTTTTTTGTACTCTTCATCCTCCACTCTTTTCTCCTTGAAAAAGCATGTATGAGATGCCATTCCACCACTCTTTAGCTTTCCTAAGCCATTTTTCTAATTTGTGAGCTCCATGACAGATTTGGGATCAACTTTTTACACCTATGGGGGATTTGCTTATTTTTGGTAAGCCTGCTTTATGCTAGATTCGAATTGCTCCTCATGCATTCGAATCCCTAATCTATGTTATTTATTCAGCAACCTATTATGTTATAGGGTTGGCTATTGTACACTAAGTTAATATAGTTTAGTGTTCAGCTCCAATTTCAGTCTCTTTTGTGAGTGATTTTGCATGATCAATTGTTAATTGTTGTGAGTAAAATTAATATATCACTGGGTTCAATTTCCACATGGTATCAGAGCCATTGTAGATCAATTTCTCTCCTTCAAAATTGTTTTGTAGGTTCGACATCAGTCACTGGGAGCCTTCTACTAACAGCCGGGATAGATTTTCTAAGCTATGGATCAATCACAGAAAACTATCTTGACTCCCTTCAATTTATTTGAATGGAAAGTAGAGATGGAGATACTGTTGAGAGAGAAAGGCCTCTACAGGGTGACTATGGCAATAGAAGCAGAGCCCAATGCAGCTGCAGAGAAGATTAAATGGCACAACAGGAGGGATGACGCCTATGGTCTCCTATATCTGAGTATTTCCAGAGACCTCCTTTTCCATATTGATGGATTGACATCACCGAATGAAGTATGGGAGAAGCTTTCTGATCTTTTTGGAAAGACAGATGAGATGAGGGGACATCAAATTGAAAATGAGCTGATTTCTCTAAGTCCAAATAGCTTTGAATCCCTACAGCTATATTTCTCCAAGTTCAAAGCACTTGTTTTGTAGCTGAAACAGTGTGGGATCAAAAAGAAGGATGATCAGCTCGTCTTGGCCATTCTCTCAAAGCTAGGCCCTGACTATTCAATGTTTGTTTCGACCTTCTATGCCAAAAAACTGACAGCTCGAACCTGGAAGATGCCTAGCCTTGCAGATTTCGTGGAATCTCTCACACAAGAACAGGATAAGCTGGTGATGATGGGCACCATCAAACCATCCAAAGATCAAGCTCTGATTGCTAGAGATTCGAAGGTGGATTCAAAAAGAAAAAAGAAAGCTAAATAGCCACCTGAGCAAAAGAGAGACAAGAAACAGTCTCTGGAGGAGCCACAAGGTTCCAAGAAGAACTACCAAAAGAAGAAAAACAAAGGTGAAATGAACAAGTGCGCATACTGCAATAAGGGCAATCACACTGAAAGATCTTGTATGAAGAAGAAAATAGACATGCTGACCCAACTCCTGGAGAAGAATGGCATCTCCCTTCCAGAAAGCTCAAAGAAGAGAGAAGGAGGATCAAGTTCAGATGACAGAGAGAGAGAGTTCATGCATTGGTTGCTGGCACATCAAGCTCACCCAGTTTTATCATCGATTTTGGAGCTTCAAGACACATGGTTTCGACCAAGGATGCATTCTCCTCACTTGACATGTCGAAAGGACCATCTATAGTACTGGGAGATGGCTCTCTCACTGAAAGTTTGGGCAAAGGGAGGATTGATCTTGATCATGGTCAGTTCAGCAATGTCTTGTATGTGCCTGGTCTTGCCTCCAACCTCTTGTTAGTGTACCAGATGACCCACACTAGGTCTCCTAAGAAAGTCATATTCTCCCCTGATGAAGTTGAGATCACAGAGATCTCGAGTGGTAGAGTCATTGCAAAAGGAGTTGCAAATCATGCTCAAAAGGTATACATGTTCTCACACTTCCTACCCTACTCAAACCCCTCTGCTCTTCTGATTCATGCTAATGAATCCAGTAAGATTTGGCATGAAATATTTGGCCACATAAATTACAAGTATCTTTCTGATCTTAGTGAAAAAGAGATGGTCATAGGGTTTCCCAAGATAAAATTTTCCAAAGGAGACTGCCAAGGTTGTATCCTAGGAAAACACCCAGAGCATAAATTTGAGAGAGCTAGTCATGAGAGAACCTTTGCACCCCTCAAGCTGATCCACAGTGATGTTTTTGGCCCATTCCTTCATATGTCCATGATTCAGGACAAATATGCATTGAATTTCATTGATGAATTTTCCAAGTATTGCTGGGTTCACTTCCTGAAACACAAATCTGAAGTTTTTGGCCTATTCAAAGTCTTTAAGGCTTTGGTTGAAAACCAGTCTGGAAGGAAACTTAAGGCCCTCAGATCTGACAATGGTGGTGAGTATGTCAAGTCTGAGTTTATTAATTATTGTGCAGATGCAACATTCTATCCCTTACACACCATAGCAAAATGGTGTTGCTGAGAGGAAGACCAGATCACTGAAGGAGATGGCAACATGCATGATGGAGGCCAAAACTTTTCCACCAAAGTACTGGGCCGAAGCTATCAACTGTGCAGCCTATATTTAGAATAGGGTGCCTCATAAACAACTTGATGGCATGACTCCCTTTGAAGCATGGAGTGGGTGCAAGCCAGATGTGACCCATTTCAAGATTTTTGGCTCAAAGGCTTGGGTTAGAATTCCAACAGAGAAGAGGAAGGATTTGCAGCCCCAAAGCCAAGAGTGTATTTTTGTTGGATACTCTGAATATTCAAAAGGGTACAAACTGATAAATTTGAGCACAAACAAAGCCTTCATCGAAAGGTGTGTTCAGTTTGAAGAAGAACCCCTTGCAACAGTGGAAGTTGGAGAAGCCTCTTCTCCACCTGAACCTCAAGAAGTAAGTAAAGAGTTTGTTGAACATGTTGATTCTGATTTGTCTGATGGAGATGAGTTTATTGCAGACCCTAATAGCCCTACAAGGACAAAATGGGCATCCAAGACACTACATGCAGCAGGAGAGCTAGCTGGGGATCCCAATGACCCAAGGAGGACTAGATCTCAGTTTGAGAGTGGTCTATGCATGAAGGATCCTATGTTTGCTAAAAAATTCTATTTGATGGTGGAGTCTGATCCTCAAACATATGAAGAAGCAGCAGGAGATCCAAGATGGCAAACAACCATGAAGGAGGAGTTCAGCTCACTCCAGAAGAGCAACACATGGGAGCTAGTGGATCTTCCCCCAAGGAGAAAGTTAGTCCAGTGTAAGTGGGTCTATAAGACCAAATTTGCTGCTGATGGTTCACCACTAAAGTACAAGGCCATATTGGTAGCCAAGGGCTACTCACAGGTTCATGGCATAGATTACAATGAGACCTTTTCCCTAGTGGCAAATATGGATTCCATCAGGCTAGCCTTAGCCATTGCAGCCTCAAGGCAATGGGAGGTACATCACATGGATGTAAAATGTGCCTTCTTGAATGGAGATCTCACTGAAGAGATATATATGGAGCAGCCTCAAGGTTTTTCTACTAACCCTTCTCTTGTGTCCAGGTTGAGAAAGTCATTGTATGGGCTAAAGCAAGCCCCCAGGGCTTGGAATGCCAAGATTGATAGCTTCTTGCTATCACTAAATTTTGTTCGGTGCAAATAAGATCCAAATGTCTATTTGAAGTTAGTTAATGGTTCATTAATGATCATTTTGTTATATGTTGATGACCTCCTCATTACAGGAAGCTCAAAGGCTGAGATTGCTTCCTTAAAAGGAGCTATGAACCAAGCCTTCTCGATGACAGATTTGGGGCTCTTAAGTCAATTTTTGGGGCTTGAGATTGCTCAAACCAAAGCTGGAATCAAGGTGCGCCAGTCCAAATATGCCTTGGACATGCTGAACAAATTCATAATGAAGGATTGCAAAGCAAGCAAAACTCCTTTCCTTTCAGGAGTGAAGCTGGAAGAAGCTGATTCTTCACCTATGGTAAACAATACACTGTATAGGAAATTGATTGGATGTTTGTTGTATCTGACACATACTAGACCTGATATTTGTTATGCAGTAAGTGTGGCTTCTAGATGCATGGATCAGCCTCATGATATCCATTGGAAAGCAGCCAAAAGGATCCTTAACTTTGTTCAGGGAACAAGGACACATGGGATCTTCTATAAAGCAAAATCTGATCTTGATTTGATTGGATTTACTGACAGTGATTGGGCAGGTGATAGCACAGAAAGAAAGTCCACATCAGGATATGTGTTCATGCTTGCAGAAGGGCCAATCAACTGGTCAAGCAAGAAACAGAGTGCCATTGCACTCTCATCTACAAAAGCAGAGTACAGAGGAGTTGTTAATGCAACAACTCAATGTTTATGGTTGCAGGGTTTACTTGGAGAGTGTGGCTTCGAACCAGAGTAATCAACTACCATCTACTGTGATAAACAGAGTACCATTCAAATCTGCAAAGATCCAGTTTTAGAACCAGAGAACCAGACACATTGAGATCCATCTACACTACATCAGAGAACTTGTGCATGATGGCACCATTCACCTACTCTTCTATTCATCTTCAGAACAAGTAGCTGATATCTTCACCAAAGCATTTTGTGAGAAGACCTTCAGCAATCTCAAATCACTGCTAGGGATTGCTGATCATGCTGTGAAGCATGAGTGAAGAAAATATTTCCAAATTTTGTTTACAGTCCATGTTTAAGGGAGGATTCTCCCAAGTTGGTTTTGCCTCTTTCCTTGTTTAAATGGACATGCAGTATGTAAAGGGTGACTAAGCCTTGTTTCTAGGCCCTATAATTTTCTGATATATTACTCATAAGTCAGGCTTAAGGGGGGGTTTTAGAATAATCAACCCATAGTTTACCCACTTAGACATTAATTTAATTATTTTTGTCTTATTAGCCTAGTTCATGTGTTCCACCTTGTGCAAGTTGTCTTTTACCTATCCATAGTGGTCAAACTTGCCTTATTTGACTCATGTAGCACATGGGAAAGCCCAAGGAATCAAATCTGCTTTATTCCTGGCCTCCTAGGTGCCCTTTTGCTTTTTCTGCTTTATTCCCTGCTTTTTCAGTGTTTTAAGGCAAATGGAAAAGCTAGACTAGGTGAGGTGAACTAGTTTTTTGTCCTCTTCATCCTCCACTCTTTTCTCCTTTCAAAAGCATGTATGAGCTTCCATTCCACCACTCTTTATCTTGCCTAAGCCATTTTGCTAATTCGTGAGCTCCATGACAGATTTGGGATCAGCTTTTTACACCTATGGGGGATTTGCTTATTTTTGGTAAGCCTGCTTTATGCTAGATTCGAATTGCTCCTCATGCATTCGAATCCATGAGGTATGTTATTTATTCAGCAACCTATTATGTTACAGGGTTGGCTATTGTACACTAAGTTAATACAGTTTAGTGTTCAACTCCAATTTCAGTCTCTTTTGTGAGTGACTTTTGCATGATCAATTGTTAATTGTTGTGAGTAAAATTAATCTATCACTGGGTTCAATTTCCACAATCCCTTCACCTTAAGGGAAGTTGCTCCTCAAATATTATTGAAGACAAAGGTTATGTCTAATTTTTTTTCTTGAACCATCATCTCTAGATCCTTTCTTTTAGTATTTGAAACACTTGATGAAATGAGACAGTATGAGTTACGAATTCCAAATAAGAAATGTTGCATCATCGTTGATGTGGTCAATCTGAGGTCTATTTTCATCGGAGCTATTTGATGGCTTTGTGGGGTGGTTCTTCTCATTTGTTGCTTAGTATGTGGATTTGGTGTTATTGCTTGTCTAACAACATAACTCCTCTGTGTATGTTCATTTTGACCCCGTCATTGCTCAAAATGATGTTTATAATTAGGGTCTCGATAAGGAGTTCTTGTTGTTTGTTTTTTTGCTGGATTGACCACTTTTTGAGCTATGACAAAGACTGAGTTTATATTTAATTTTTCTTCCTCAATTTGAATTATTTTTCTTGAGAGTCAGGATTCTTCCTTCTAGATTTTCACTACTTTGTTCTCCAGTAGATTGTTATTACTCTGAATCTTCTTGAACATGTCATCTTACAAACTTTTGTCATTTTTTAACTTCTCGATTTGTACCTCTAGTTCTTGATTAAGATTTCTTATGTGTTGATTTTCTTCCTGTTGTTTTAGTATTCTTCCTTCGAGGTCTTCATTGGAAAGTTCCATCTTTCAACTATTTTTTAGTTTCTTGATTTTTGTAAGTAATCTCTTATAATGAATTCTTAGTCGAAATAGTTCTTCAGTATTTCTTGTTAAATTGTCATTGATTTTCTTAATTTCCAACTTGTGCGTCTTCTTAATGGCGTCATACTTCTGCTGAAGTTTTTCTTGTTATTGTTGATGTTGACATATCTTTAAATCTTGATCTTCTAGCTTCTTTTGTTTTTGCACCAATTTACTATCTTTGTCCTTGATGAGCTTGTTTAAGAGCTTTATGTCCTCTTCGAAGTCGTATTGTTTCTATATGGTGACTTTTCGTTGTAATTTGATTTTTTGATTTGGTCTTCTAAGTTTTGATTGAGACTTTTCAAATGTGATATTTTCTCATCCTTATCTGATAAAATTTTTCTAAAGCTTTCATTATTTTTTTCCAATATTTGATTTTGTATTTCTAAGGTATGATTCCATTTCTATCGAAATATTTTAACCAATTTTTGCTTATCAACCTCGCATTGTAGATAATTATTGGTCTCTTTGTAATGTTCTAGTTGAGCCAATACTGCTTCTAATTGTGATTGTAATTATGATTTTGTAATCGTCACAACTTCTTGACTTCGATGATAAATATTGGCATGAATTGCGTAATAACCTCCAAAAATATTCTTTTAACCTTTGCTAAATTTGTTTTTCATTAATATTATCAATGTATAATAATAATTTGAAACTATTATTAATAATTATAATTATAATTACAATAACAATAGATAATAATTATTATTATTATTTGAATAATTATAATAATAATAACAATGTATTATTATTATGTAAATGTATTCATTTTTTTTGTTCTCGTGGAAGTTAGGACATAGGAAGCTGGAAGAGGAGGGGCGGCAGGGAGAAACCAAGGAAGCAGAGAGGAGTGTATTGGATGATGGGGGTGTAAATGGCAGTTGAATGGGAGTGTGGGTAGAGTAGAGTAGAGGAGATGGCGTGGTAGAGAGGGTTGCGAGCAAGAAGGGGAGCGATAGCTACAAGAACATGAGTGGTGTGTGCATGGAGAAGGAGGAGGGATGTGAAGGATCTTAGGGAAGTGGAGATTGTGAGAGGAAGGATGTGGGGAAGTGGCATAAGGGAGAGGAGGCAAGTTGAGGTGGAGTATGGGTAAAGGATGGGCGTGTAGGGATAACACACAGATGGCGAAGGGAGTGGAGGTTGTACACAACAGAGGAGGGTGTCTACAATGGCAAGTGAGGTAGGGGTTACAATGGAGCAGGTAACGGGTGGAAGAGGGCATGAGATAGATGAAAGGGCGTAGGCGGGAGCGTGAATGAGGATGTAACACGATGAGGGTATGGTGGTAGAAGTCGGTGGAAGAAGTTCCATGAGAGATTACGAGGTAAGACGTGGGGAAGGAGGACATGTAGGAAAGAGTGGTTGGCTTTGTTTGCGTAGGGAGTGCATAGGTAGTATGGAGTGTGCAACAAAGGTTATAGAGGAAGGTGGTGTAGGATGGATGGAGGTTGCGTAAGCCGCGGTTGGACAAAGGCGTGGACGGGGAGGAACAATTGGCGAGGGGGTGGGATTCAAGCTGCTATGAAAGTGGATCGTTGCGAAGGGGTGTGTAGGCGGAGGAGTGTGGGATGAGGGTGTAGGAGTAAGGGAAGTGGAGGATTGACATGATGGAAGGAAAGATGACGAAGGAAGGGAGTGGGGTGCGATGGAGGATGGTTGTGCGATGGATTATTGTGGTGGATCGACACGGGGGTAGGAAGGAGTGGAAGGGCAGCGAATGAGAATTGGTAGTGGAAGGATATGTGTGGTCAATGACCATAAATTCAAGGAAACCTTGGAATACAACCTAAAATCCAAAGTGCAACCAAAAGATGGAATCAATCCTAGGAAGGGGTTGTGATACCACTGAAGTGAAGAGATTTGTCTTTTATGTAAACTTCCAATGTAAATAAGACAAAGACTCCATAAATGAATAAATAATAAAATATAATTGATAAAATAATAAATGGTTTTACAATTTACATTTGATTGGCTTTTACAATTTTCAATTTACATTTGACTAGCTTTTACAATTTGCATTTTACATTTGATTGGCTTTTAAGCCCAACTTACGTCCTAAATTAAGTTAGAGATAAATGTTTTTCAATGCTATGTTGCACGAGTTTTTAAAACGAGGGATGGATAAAGTCTTTAATCATCATAAAAGTTCTTACCAGTTTAGGGGAATGATGGGACCATTAAATGTGAAGAGAATCAAGATTTTCTAGAAAGTTAGACGCAAACAAACTTTGGAATAATAGATGCTCTTATGTGCACCCTCTTAACAAGGTAAGTTTAATTTGTTTTTACGTGTTAAGATGCATGGCACTAAATAATTGCATAAAGCTATGTTACATTTATATTAGATAAATGGCATCTAATATATTTCCTATAATGGCTTGGCTAGGCCCTATGAGTTGGGGATGACTTATATACTCACACTATAATTAATCATTATATACTATGAGTTGGGTGATAAAGCATCGAGTCACATCATAAATTAAAAAGAATTATATTGTTGGGTGTGAGTTTATATTTAAATTATTTTAAAGATTTTTGGTATTCATGTTTATGACATAATGTAAATCAATTTAAAGTTAGACAAAATAAACGTTTAAAGTACACTTAATAAATACGAAGCTAAAATTGATGTTTTATTTTATTTTTGTATTAATGGGATGTATATATGTAGTATGAAAATATTAATATTTATTTTAATTAGTTTAATTTTGTGTGCATTTATTCTTACGGTATGATTTATTTTAGTATTGTTTATTTGTATAAATAAAGTTTTTTTTTTAATGTGGTATGTATCAAGTTTAAGTTTTTTTTTAAATTTTTTTTTAAGATTGTGTTAAGTTAGTATTGTATTTGTTTCATAATATGATGTTGACGATATGAAATATATGATATTTTTCTATGTGTTGTATTTGTGTTATTGCAATATGTTGTGTTTAATATGTATTGAGTAGGTTTAACTAATGCATTAATTGAATCTATTATGCATCCAAAAGCATCATTTTGTTTGTGTTAATGTGGCATTTCATTTATGAAAAATTAGCATCATATTAAAATAGTAATGTGATTTGCAAAGTTTATGTTGTCATATTTGTACACAATTTTAACATCATTTTTTTAGAAAGTTTTAACTAATCATTAACAAGAGTGAAGTCTATAAACATGATATGAAGAATCAAAACTAATTATGAAAGGAACAATAGAGAATGAAGTGAAAAATCATAAGCTAACAATGAAATTGAGGAAGGAGGGAGAAAACAAATAAACTATGCAAGGGAACATTTTTGTGTTGAAAAAATATGATTTGTTTAAAGGAATCTTTTTGAATTCTCGCTTTCATATAAGTGATCATTTGAGATTAAAAACTAAGTTCTCACGGTGTTGAGAATTATCAAATACACGTCACTCGTGTATTCTTATTACATATAAGAAATCATTCCATTTTTTAGGTGTGGATGAAGCATTATCTATTTTACCAGTTCTTTCAAAGTGATGTTTCATGATTGCGTAAAGTTATCTATGTGATATTGGAATATGTTATTCATTCTATTCTAGAGTAAACAACCAAACTTTAAAGCCTAATTTCATCTTTGTAGAAACATATATTACCTTATTTAGCTATGAGAATTGGCATTGATTGGTGCAAGTCCAATTATGAGCATATAGAGACAGTAAAAGATTCCCTGCATGAATTATTGTTTATGACTTCGAATACATGAGAATGAGAATATCATATAAATTTGACAAACATATGTTAAATTGCTTTGAGCCAAATGTATTGTCAATTGTTAAAGATGCAAGCATTTACACAAATCAGAAATAGTTTAACACTATTGTTGAGGGTATTAAATATAAATTGGATGAAAAGGGTATTAGTTTGGCTTATTCTATCTTGTTGTGGCTAGTAGTGGGTATTAGTTTGATAGATTTTTTTTTTAAATAATGCTAAAAGTGCTTTGTGAAGATGCATATATTTATAATTCAAGAACTATTCATGTATTAAATAGTTACTATTATTAACATGACATATTTAATATTTTAATTAATGGGTATTTATAATTGAGTAATTAACAAAGCATACGGTGTGTATGATTTATCACACACAAGAGCAAAAAAACACTTACTAAGGGGTTGTGGAATATTCAGTAGCATATCATAATAGAAAATAAATTAAATCTAATATAAACTCTCAAACAAACATGCAAACATAAATAAGAAATCCAGCCTTTAAAAGAAGAACCATTTAAAATAATGTGATTCTATCATTACATAAAGAATAGGGTGATGCAAGCACACCTTGATACCATTTGTTGAAGGTGAAGGGCCTCCACAATTGATTCAAGGGAAGGCTCATGTGCATCCTTTGCAACCCTAATCCTTCCAAGTGTCAAATGGAAATTCACTTGATGGTGAAAGTTGAAAGGAAGATGAGTTCTTTGATTCTCTCTAGTGAAATTCTAGCAGCACAACAACACTTTTATTGTAGGGAAGAATAGAAGTGAAATGGTGACCACGGAGGATTATTTCATGAGAATAGTAGTGGTAAAATATGAGATCTAGATCCAATGTGTATGCTCTCCATTCCATTAATGACTTAGTGGAGAGGTTAGGGTTTTAAGGATTAGATTAGTTGTTAATTTTGACCATGGCAATTGTATGTGTCCACTTTTGACCACTTCTTCCCTTGGGAAAGAACAAAATGATTAATGCTAATTGAAAATGTTTTTTTTTTGAATAGGTTGTGGGTTCTAGGGAAAAAGTGTGATATGAGGTCATGCTTTTAGAAGGAAAAAGTGTGACCTATCAGTTGTGGTCAATTTTGGTTGTTGAATTTTATTTTTTTGTTAATTTAGTCATCTCCTCAAGTCATATGGACGAGATGGGAGTGAAAAAATGGTGCTAATATTGTTGATAATGATGTATAATGGAGAAACAAATGATGACAAGATAGGTGAGAAAATTTTGTTTTTTAATAACATACACCCTCCCTACGACCCATCTCTTCTCTTCAAAATTCAAGCTAATGCACTACACTAAAGAAGGAAAACAACCACCATTCAATCTATGGTTAAATACCTAGTGTTGTGATATTCCACCTATCCTATATTCATGATAGTATTATTCTCTATCAATTTATTTCATTCTGGTGGGCTTGGTAAGACCTTCGTATCCTCAAACTATAGGATTTTATCCATAGGGATTTAGGCCTACCCAAAACACATATATACTAATAGTACTTTAAGGGAGATATATAGTAAAACAACCATTTGAGTTTTGTCCATTGGACATCCAAGGGGGATAAAAATACTCAATGATATATCTAGGAGTAGAGGCCCCTAATTGATTAAAACTGGATTAATAAGGAAAACTAGTAAACTAAAAACTATTCAACATCAACCTTTCTAAAGTGCAAAAATAGACTTTAAAAGTTGCAATATTGGTTTTTGAAAGTGTGGTTTTTAAATCCAAAAGTGTCAATTTCAATTAATTTGAACACAAAAATAAAATTCTTTACTTCAAAAGTGAGATTTTTTATTCCAAAAGTGCATTTCTTTTATATAAACAGTGTGAATTTTGATATATAAAAGTGACAGTTTTGATTCCAAATGTGTGAGTTTTGATTTAGAAGGTGTCAATATCTAATTTCTATATTGTATATTTATATTTTTTCTTAAATTGTATATAATATTTAGATCCATTAACATTAATTTTCATAATATGAGTATGACACTCATTGATATATGCACAAATATTGAATATATATGATAAAATAAAACAAGTGACAAAAATCAGTGTATTGTAGAGTTGTATTTTTGAATAAATATTTATGGTAACATCAACCAAACAAATTCTAATTAATTAAAATCACTCCCAATCTCAACATTATGCTCCATCTATTGGAAGGACTTTCTAAATTATTTTTATTTTCTCTCCTATCCATTCTACCCTTCATGAATATTCCCACATGATTATATTAACATCAATGAACATATTGAGTTCCAAACAAATAACCCATTATTGTTTTTAAATAAATAAAAAGTTGTAAAATTATTTAGTAACCTTTGACATTCCAATTGGCTTTCACTATTGAACCTCTACGTTGTTAGACTAAATAGTAGCATTTGGATCTTGATAAACACTTCCCTTTTCTGCACCAAACCATATCACACAATCTTGATCTCGCAATTTCACTCATTAGGGGAGTTTTGAGGTAAAAAAATGGGCCTCAAAACAAAAATTGTACCATTAAAACTCACTTTATAAGAACCAATAAGATTCAAAAAGATGATTTCAACCATAAGGGTAAAATTTGTAAAACAAATGGAGGGAAAAAGAAGAAACTATTTTTTCTTATCGTATTTTTGACATATCTTTTTATTGTTTTACCCAAATTTTGAGTTTGGGAACTCGTTGGATGTAGAATTTAATTATTAATCTAACCCATACCCACACTGCATACTTCCGAGGTACCCATGGCACCCAAAAATGAAAATTTGAATAAAACGTATTTTAATATTAACATTTTTTATTGAAATTTTCATTTTTGGGTGTTGTGGGTACCTCATAATTATGCAGTGTGGGTACGGGTTGGATGAAGAATTAAATTACGCATCCAACAAGTCCCCAAACTCATAATTTTGGTGAATCGAAAAGGAGATATGTAAAAAATACAATAATTTTTCCTTTTTCCCCTCCAAAATTTAGAAATTTTATTTTATTATTACAACTATTGTTTTATTATTTCCCTTATGATTCCCATTTTATACCTCAGGAATCCCCTAAGGAAAATAATTTGTCTCTCTACAACATCATTCTTTGCAAAGAATGGATCTCTAGGCTTGTTACATAGAGGTTCAACATAACAATCCTCAATTGTGGGGACCTTTTCCCTCAAGTATTCTTCCATAGCTTCATGTGAGTACTTTATATACAAATTATTTCTTATTTATAAATTGTGGATGGATAAAAATTAGTTGTTGAGTGCTCAATGGTCTAAAAATAAGTGTGTAGAGATTTATATATAGTATCCAAATAATTTATCTTGGGATGCAAATATTTTTCTTCTCCCTTATCAACCACTTTGTTCCAAAATGAAATATATGTTTCTAATCCCTTATTTGTTTCATCCATCTTGAAAGGTCTCTTTACCTATTTATTTAATAATGTAGGTTTCCCTATTGGTAAGTTTTCACTTGCACAAGGAAGAAAACACCACATATTAATCATAAAGTGAACACTTTTCATCTCAAATTGAGGTTTTATATTGTCAACTAATCAATCATGAATGATACAAAATCTAAAGAAATGGAATCCTTTCATATCGACTATATTGGAGTTACCATTTAAAAGGTGTAGATCTACAAATCTCTTGAAGTCATAAAATGTATCAATCACATATAAGACATAGGAAGTGTGGTCGTCACATGTCCTATAAGTATTCATAATCTTTGGAACTGAAAACATGTCCTTTTTAATTAACTTTGTTAATAAAATGCCATAAGTTCCATCTATTTCTTCATTTTCCTATCCTATGGGGAGGAATCTAGCTTCAATAATGTGGAACAACTTCCTTTATTTTAAAAAGAATAAAAATGCAAACAGAGAAATATTTTTGTTTTTCTCATACAATTATCCATTTTCATCAATAATATCGACGATGGTTGCAAAAGTTCAATGTTTTCAAGACTTATGTGATTGGATGTTATCTCACTTGTAGATTAAAAATAAAAAGCATATGATTCAAATTGTAATAGAGTGTTATGTAATGGGTGGTTTGATGATCCCCTTTTGAAAATCAAGTCCCTATAATGGTCCACCATTAGTTCTTCAAAATCCTTTGAACCTATCTCTAAAAAGGAAAGATTGAAGTGGAAAAAGATTCCAGTATCGTGTCCATGAGTAAGAACACTATTCATATAAATGTGGAGATTCATGACATTACCAATATCATTTTCCTTCTTAACCAACTTAGTATAAAATTCCTCGCCATACCCATCTTGTTATGCATAATGCTCAATCAAGTTATTAATAACTTGCAATATAGTGATTATGGGTTGTTTGTAATACTTACAATCATTCTACTTCAACTTGATCAATAGTGTCCCGAAGGTTCTTCATGACTGTACTACATTCATTACACCTTGCAAAGAAATCTTCATGAGTGCAAGATCTAGAAATTGATTTCTCATCATTTTTTTGAAACTAGGTTGTGACATTAAAAGAAGACCAATCCATTGGTTTTCATCATTCACCATTTTACAAAGTGAAACATGGGATGTATTATCTGGAAATAACTTGGGAGGTTCCCTTATTCCATATTGACATATCAAATGTGTTATATACTAATCCTTATCTCAATTCGCTCCATGGTCTTATTAATACTGGATACTATTGTAATAGTATTTGATCTAGTTTTTCTTCAATCCAATATTTCCATCAATGGATTTCAAATAGTCATTTATAAACATAATCTTATAGTTGTATAATGTGCTCTTTTTTATTCCATAACATTTAAACCATGCATCTTGACAGGCATCTAATATGCCAAACTTCTTTGTAACGAGATTTTTCTTATTATTTTCTCCTTCTCTTGCAATAGGGAAATTTGATACCAAATAATTTAATATAAAGTATATTTTTGAATTTTCATTCATGATACTCACCTTCTTATCAACCTCAACCATTGTTAGAAATTATTTTTTTATAAATACAGAACAAATTACAACAAAATGAAATGCCAATTTTTGTAGAGAATTCACATTCATCAAATGTTTCTTTGAATGTACTCAACTACCTTTTATAAGACACACTACTAATTTGGCATTAAACCAAATTGTATGGCTTTGATGCGACAATTTTTATATCAAAACAATCTACATTATCCTTATTTGGATACACCATCTACAATGGACGCTCTTTGAGTACCTCCCAAAAGATGACACTAGGTTCCTTTCCATTCATTTTTAAAATAACACCTAAAGGGGAATCATTAAGGTCAAGCAAGTAATAATATATACGCCATATTCAAATAAATCTCTTTGATAATAAACATTTCTCATAATGGATGAAGAATTTTCAGATTAAAAAATAAAATTCATTACCATCTAGTGGTGCAAATTGTACCACCTCTACTTTTCGAACATTTGGAATTATTCACTTGGAAATATAATTTTGTCTTGAAATGCACTGATGTACTAGATTAACCTTTTCTTCCATGAACTTAATGGTGTGATTTTGTTCATTTATGTACCTAAACCCTCAGACTTTTTAATGATTTCAATATTTAAAATTGAAGGTATATTGAAATCTGCCATTTTATAAATGACCAACATACAAGGCTTCCAAGATGTAACTCTTATGAGAAAATGTAACATGGAAACACTAGTCCCTTGACCATCACACCAAATGACAAATATCCCAAATATTCCCTTAAATAAAATTCAACTAATCTACATTTGTCACAACACTTATGGAAATGCAATCTTTTTAATAGAACATTTGTGTAACAATTTAACTTTTCTAAGAAGTAAATCTAACCTAAATTCATGTAGAATAATTTCAACACCATTATTAGAGTTGAACCCAATTATCTCCTTCACCTCAAAAAGTTTTAGATAGTAGTCAATGTGGTGAAAAATATCGGATGCATTGCATTCAATAAAATCACCTTTTTCTTTCGACAATGTATCTGCACCTCTTGATGCACAAGGAAATTGAATATTTCCATTAAAACCTTTAGTAATATTTTAAAAAACACATCCATGGTTGATATTGATGTTATGAAATTGTTTTCTATTTGGAATATCGTTCCTTCAACAAATTTTAATCCATTGGAACACATGTCTACATAACATTCGAAACCTAGCATTCCAAAGATATATTTGTTTCAATCTACAATGGCACGTATACCAAAAATCAATATAATTCAACTAAATAATTCACAATTTATTTAAAATAAAAATAGATAAACTATATTTTACAATAAAAATATAATAAATTTAATAGATAAAAATAAATTAACATAAATCAATATAAAAATCACAAGTTAATATAAACTCTTAAGTTAATGTGTTCTTCCATAATTTTGTGCAACTTTTACAAATTACTTTTGCAACACTTTAACATTAAATTAAATAAATCAATATAAATATTTTTAATCCTATAATGAAAGTGTCAATTGAACCTTCCCTAGGATCCACATGATGATAATAGTATAGTCAATGAAGGATTGCCTTACTTTTTAGTATTCTGGCACATCAAATAGAATACTATGATCTGTGAATAGTTCATCATCCCTTCCCTAAGCTACCCTCGATAAAAAAAAATATTCTAGAGGAAGGATTGGTCAAAATTTACATGGGTTCTCTAAAAATGAAAAAAATTAGGATAGAGGAAGGTTGAACCGACTATTCCAAGGGTTTTTATGTGATGAGAATATTATGCTTGAGGAAAGGTTGTTCAACCCATTCTTGGGATACCCCTCAATAAAAATTATATGATAGAGGAATATTTAAATGACCCTTTTCATGACTCATCCTTGATGGGAATACTATGGTCAAGGGTCGACATCAATACCATCATTTTGGAATTGTTAGTCGATCCTTTGTTTATACACCTCCCATGAGAATTCAATATTGGTGAATGGGTCAGCCAAAAATTTCCTAGGAAACCACTTTATAATAATTCAATGGTCAGAGAAATGTTACCTAATAAAATCTCGAGACACCCTTCAACAATGATATTATGCTAAAGGAACGGTTGGGTTAATCTTAACTAGAATAACACTTTGTGATAATTCTTTTCTAGCAGCAATATCAATTAACCCTTGAGAATACCATGTAGGAGTAAGAGTTGGTTGATGATTTATTGGAATCCATTTTTCTAAAAATTATGTTAAGGAAGGTTCAACTATCTCATCCATTGGATACCCCTTGACACAAATACCATAATTCAAGAATGGTTAAATGACCCTTCTCCACTCCCTACCCATGAGGATAGTATGCCTAAAGAAGAATGGACTGGAACTTCCATTTCAAATTTTGGGATGATAATACCATCATTAATGAAGGGATGGATGACCCTTCTTAGTGCCCCCATTCATTAGAATACGATGCTTGAGAAAGGGATAGTCGAACCTTCACACAAAAAATCTTATTGGAAAAGTATCATTGAACAATGGTAAGTAATGAGATGCTTTTATAACTCTAATTTTCATAACAAATATTATATGCTCTATCCTTGAATCAGAATATAGTATAAAGCAAGGTAAGACAATATACAAGTTCGAAAATAAATTGTTGACATTTGAAGGACTTCGGGACTTGAAATACATATATTGATCAACATCGGGAAGATTAATCGTTGAAGAAAATTAAATTATATTTATTAACATTGTAAATATGCAAAAAATTTATAGACACTTGAAAATTTGTAGTCCTTTTCTTGACAAATATAAGATGCGAGGTGGGTACAATTGTTGTAGTCATTTTCTTGACAACTCTAAGATGCAATGTGAGTGCAATAAGGTAATTTATTAATGAAACTTTCCATTAAATAATTCTCAAACAACTCTAACACATCACTTTTTTCTAATGGTTAAAATAATATCTCAAGGATGTTTAACAAAGTAGATTTCAAAGGAAGATTAGTGGGAATGGGAAAAAATTCTCCCATGGACATATTTATTAATAGTAATTTATTTTCCATCATAACTGGTATGAAAAAATAGAGGGTAATAAATAATTATATGCATTAATGGGAGGGTATATTATTTCTTGCAACATGTAGTGAGTGAGTGAGTGAGTGTGTGAGAGATAGAAGGTAAGTGGGGGAGGATGATAGAGAGAGGGGAGAGGGAAAGAGGGGAGCAAGAGAGGTAGGACTAGGAGAGAGGGCGAGAAGGAGATAGGGAAAGAGAGGGGGGGAGGGAGAGAGGGAAGTGAGGGAGAGGGAGAGAGGGAAGGGGAGAGGCAGGAGAGGGGCAGATAGAGGGAGAGTGGCGGGGAGAG
>LPNX010028026.1:328579-361299 GCA_001517045.1 Pseudotsuga menziesii
ATAATTTGTTTTATTACGTAGAAATTTAGGTATGTTACAAAATTATTAATCTTTTAAATTTGTATGGATTGTATGGATTTAAAGAAGCTACGATATATTTAACTAATCAATGATTATGTTAGTAGGAGGAACCACTCCTTTGTGGATACTCTTATTAACATTAGGATCAATGTTTATTGAAACTTATATATTGTTGAGGGATACATCTCTCAATGAATCTGAGATTAGTTTTTGCAGTCATTATGTGTGTTTGGGCCATAGTATAACCAACAAGGAGACCTTGACATACTAGATATAATTTATTTATTACATGTCCCTAAATGTTTCATGAGAAGCATCATCAAACGTTTTTTGCATTTGGCATTGACTTACCAAAGCAGATCCTCGAGCCTCAAGGTTCACAAGGTATTTGGTCTTAGAAAGGATGTTTCTCATGGTGGTGTCTTGTGTTACCACTGTCATTTTGTCCCACTTGGATACAATAGTTTCAACCTTTCTTATTTGGATTCTTTTCATGGTCATCGTAACCATGGTTTGAGGTTGATTATGGAAAAACATGTCTTGGTTCTACTTCCATAATTTCTGATTTTTCCTCTTTTCTGATAATAGTTGAATATTAATACATATGCTCATCTTCTTTGCAATTGTATCATGTCTTTTATCCTCATTATATTGATTTTTATTCAATTCCTCAGAATGTGACTTTTTATGTGCAAGAAACCTGGTGTCATCCTCTAGTTCCATAGTAATGTCCACTACCTTGTATGTCCTTGGATACTTGTGTATCATGACTGTTTAGATTTTGGAATTTAAAGTGAATAATGGTAACATGCCATCAAAATTTGGAAACTCAAAAGTGTATACTGAACAAACCTACAAAACATAAGAAAATGCAAACACAAATGGGAATAATAGATGTTCTTACAAAGTTTCAAGTTATTTTTATTACTTTAGTACAATTTGAAAAGACAAATTGTCTTATACAATGTGATGCATTGCACTAAATATACAAGTTGTAATAATTTAATTATGTTATGATATTTCAACTTAAATAATCTCAATCACTATTACAAGTATTCCATAATTGTCAAGAATTGAATTGTATACATCTCAATGTTATGAGTTTTCAACAATTTCAATTGCATTCCAGATATATTACTCGAAAACACACCTGCTGATCCACAAACAAAAATAAAAGTTCAAAACATTGTTATTTCATTCCACACAATGCTTTTTAAGACTTCCACAAATTTGAAAATCTAAAACGATTTAGAAGAAATAAACTTACAAATTCTTCGACAAATTATACAACAACATTATATTTTTATCTATAAAACATCTTTAATAGTATGTTGGTATCGAGGGTCACATACTGTTATCAATAAGGGTGTTAAGGCCTTGTAAATCGGAGGGGATTTAAGAAGCAATCCATGGAATGGACCTGTATGCAAATAAGATACATTTGTGTTGAGCATTGTACCTAACCATTGAGATCATCCAAATTGTCTAAATGTAGGATTAGAACCAAGACGTTAGGTATCCCACATTATTTAAATTGTTTTATTTCTTGTAGTGAGGGAACTAATGGGAATTTACCTACTACATAGAGACCCTCATGTGAAGTTCATAGCCACATAGAAAAGAAATATTGGCCTACACTATAAATAAGTTTACTTAGTTAATGATCAATATGATATTCAAGGGGTAGTATTGTGCCAAGTTGGAGGAAATGCAAAGAACCCTAAGGATTACCAAGGTAACAATTTATAACTATAGTGCACAATCTTAGTTTGAAGTTGGTCACCACACTTTCCATATATGCTATAGGATCAATGATTAAAGTGTAGAACATAACAAGAAGATGGGTCCCTTAATTTAATGCAAACCCTAAGTGGGTAGAAAGGACTTTGAAGTGGTGGACCAAGGAAGAAACAAATAGGAAAGTAACAAGGAAAAAGGGAAATTGTTGGATGCCACATAATTGGCGGCATATAAGTGAAAGATGTTATTTTCTAGCACAACAAAATATGTTCTCACAATGGTGTATGGAAAGAAGTCATGCATCACAAAAGAGGAGGAAGAGGAGGAAAAAAAATCAACTAAGAGTTAGGACTCGACTATAAGGAAGATAGTAGGGCCCACAATTATGGATAGTAGGAATTTGACCCTATAACTATAAAGGCATTGGTAACCCCTCCTTCAATAGTGAAGCAAAGAGATATGTATTCTATGTAAACTTACAACATAAATAAGACAATGACTCCATAAATGCATAAATAGTAAAATATAATTGATAAGATAATATGTGGTTTCACAATTTACACTTGATTGGATTTTATAAGCCAATTGTACCTTTTCGTAGAAAACATGTCTGTTGAATTATAATTGTTCATTATTAACAATTAATATTAATAATATTAATATTAGTTGTTATCCTATTACTATTATGTTATATATATATATATATATATATATACATAACATTCCATTCCCCTTAAGGGAAGATTTGTCCTCAAAGCTTATTGAAGACAAAGGTTATGTCTAATTTTTTTCTTGAACCATCATCTCTAGATCCTTTCTTTTATTATTTGTGACACTTGATGAAATGAGACGATGCAAGTTATGAATTCCAAAGAATAAATGTTGCATCATTGATGATGTGGTCCATCCGAGATCTATTTTCATCGGGGCTATTTGATGGCTTTGTGGGGGTGGCTCTTCTCATTTGTTGCTTAGTATGTTGATTTTGTGTTATTTCTTGTCTGACAACATAAATCCTCCTTGTATGTTCATTTTGACCTTGTCATTGGTCAAAATGACGTTTATAATTGGGGTGTAGATAAGGATTTCTCGTTGTTTGTTTTTCTCTTGGATTGACTGCTTTTTGAGTTGTGACGAAGACTGACTCTGGATTTATTTGTTCTTATACAATTTGAATTTGTTTCTTGAGAGTCAGGATGCTTCATTATGGATTTGTGCTACTTTGTTCTTTGGTAGATTCTTATTAGTCTAAATCTTCTCGAACCTGTCATCCTACGACCTTTTGTCCTCTTTTAAATTCTCTATTTGTACCTCTAGTTCTTGATTAAGATTTCTTAGGTGTTGGTTTTCTTCCTGTTGTTTTAGTATTTTTCCTTGGAGGTATTCATTGGAAAGTTTTATCTTTCGATTATTTTTTAGTTTCTTGATTTTTGTAAGTAACGTCTTGTTATGAATTCTTAGTCGAAATAGTTCTTCCGTATTGTTTTTAAATTATCATTGAATTTATTAATTTCCATCTTGTGCATCTTCTTAATGTCGTCATACTTCTGCTAGAATTTTTCTTATTGTTGTTGGTGTTGACATATCTTTAAATCTTGATCTTGTAGCTTATTTTTTTCTTGCACCCATTTACTATATTTGTCCTTGATGAGCTTGTTTAAGTGCTTTATGTCATCTTCGAATTCATTAGTGCTTCTATACAGTGACTATACGTAATTCTTTGACTTTTTGATATGGTCTTCTAAGTTTTGGTTGTGACTTTTCATATGTGATATTTTCTCATCCTTATCTGATAACATTTTTCTAAAGCCTTCATTATTTTTTTCCAATATTTGATTTTGGATTTCTAAGGTATGAGTCCTTTTCTCTTGAAATATTTTAACCAATTTCTGCTTATCAAACTCACATTATGGATAATTATTGCTTGCTTTGTAATGTTCTAGATGAGCCAACACTGCTTGTAATTGTGATTGTAATTATGATTTTGTAATATCCATGAATTCTTGACTTCAATGATAGATCTTGGCATGAATTGTGTAATAACCTCTAAAATTATTCTTTTGACCTTTTCTATTCTTTTAAAAATTATTATTATTAATTTATAATAATAATTTGAAACTATTATTAATAATTATAATAACAATAGATAATAATTTCTTTTGAATAATTATAATAAATATAACAATATTTTATTATTATGTAAATGTATTAATTTTTTTTGTTCGCGTGGAAGTTTGGACAGAGGAGGCTGGAAGAGGAGGGGCAACGAGTTTGGGAGGAGGTGGGGAGTAACTAAGGAAGCAGAGAGGAGTGCGCAAGGTGATCACGGTATAAATGGCGGTTGAATGGAAGCGTATCTAGAGTAGAGGAGGTGGCGTAGTAGGGAGGGCTGCAAGCGAGGAGGGACACAATAGATGCAGGAATGTGGGTGGTGTGTGTGTGGAGAAGGAGGAGGAGGGTTGTGCAGGATCGCAGGGAAGTGCACATCATGAGAGGAAGGATGCGGAGAAGTGGCATGAGGGACAAGAGGTTGAGGTGGAGTATGGGGGGAAGGATGGGCACGTTATGGTGGGAAGGTGTTAGTTTTTCATCACATTAAGCTAGCATTATGATCTTAGGATATTTTCACTGAGAGAATAACAAGCACAGCAATAAACATAAGCACATCACAAGAGACAAGAGACACAAAGAGATTTTCCTCGGGGAAACCATAAAGGAGAAAACCCCGCAACTTCCTCTAAGATAGAATCAGCACCAAAACAGTAAGAGATCTCCCAAAATAGCAATAGTCTTCTGTCTTCTGTCTAGGCCCAAAATTTCCTTCTCCAAAAGTGCGCCACACTTGAGAGAGCAAGTGATGTATTTCACAAGTGATAAATAGAGAGTCTCTCACTCTCTATTTATATTCTTCCATTGACTTGAAGTGCACTCAATCATGTCGGTCCAACTAACAATTACTTACTCGAGCCTACACCTTAATTAGTGTATAATAACTCAAGTGCCCTGAAACTGTGGGGACTTACCTAATGACTTGATTACATTATTAATCCTCCTGATCGGAACATTGGGGCATGATCACATGACTCAAATACATAATAGAAACATCCCGGAATAAACATTAGGTTACAATACATAAGATACATAGAAGAATACATTCTGAAGTTACATATACATCAACACTCCCTCTTAACTAGGAAGGTATTCTTTTGACACAATTTTCAGCACTGGTCTTCTTCTCTGTATCAGCTGGATCATCTCGTATTCAAGTCATCTTCGTCTTCAAGTCATCTTTGTCTTCAAGTCATCTTCATTGGATCTGGATCATCATAGAACATCATCACTAGATCTGGATCATCTCTTGATCTGGATCAACATAAAAAATCATCACTGGATCTGGATCATCTCTCGATCTGGATCAACATAAAACATCATCACTGGATCTGGATCATCTCTTGATCTGGATCAACAAAAAACATCATCATTGGATCTGGATCATCTCTCGATCTGGATCAACATCACTGGACTGGATCTGGATCATCCTTACTAGATCTGGATCATCACTTGATCTGGATCAACACTGGTGCTATCTCATGATTCTTCTCATCATAGGAAGTTCTACAGAGCCAGCCCTTTTTCATGCTGGTTGTAGTCCTACCCTCATGTAGGTCTTCGTCCAGCACTTACATCTGACCTGCTCATCAGAAAGGCATGCCCGGCACTCACATATGATCATGTAGTAAAATACAATCCCATCAGAAAGGCCCAGCACTCACATTCACCAGCATGATTGTCAGGACCTGGAATTGTCCATTTTTCCACCACTTATTGACATACTTTTCATCCATTTTCATCCATTTCTTACCATTATTTCTCATTTATCATTCCATTTATCATCTATTTGTTGCAAGCTGCGCATTGTACAACTACTACTTCCATTTGATGTTTTAAGTGGTTAATAGTGACTATTTTCCTTTATCTTTAATGAATTAAAATACTATTATGCATAATTTTACTAATGATGATTTGTGGAGTGAGTTTTCACGTACAGGACGTTCATAGCCAGCTGTTACAGCCTTAACCAAAAACGCATGCCACATAAGAACACCTTTATTCGCATCTTGATTTGCAGGCAAATGGAAACGAATCTCAAAAATCCGAGACATGGGTTTTGTGCGTAACATCCTAATTTACTTGACTCTTGAAGAAATCACCAAACAAAGCTACGGTTTGCGATATGCAGGTGGTTCTTTGAGAGGGTATTTTCCAGATTTGGTGTTGCGGCCGGTTCCAAAGTTGCCAGTAGTTACGGCCATGTTTCAGCTGTTACAGATCACAAGCTGGGGGTTCAGTTCTTCATTTCCATGAGATAATTTTATGTATAAATATGTAATCAATCTCATTGGGAAGGGGATGATTGATTGATGATAGATTGATTGATTAAGCATGATAGATTAGGCAGGATAGGAGATTGATGATAGGAGATAACACAATGTTGTGATGTAGGATTTGATCTAGATCTGTTGTAATTCTTCCATTATGATAATACATGCTGGCTGTTTCTTAATTCTGGAGTTGTAGATTTCTATTGTGGAGATCCAGCTCTGCTCAGTGGAGGAAGGGCCCTCTTCCCTGAGCAGATGCTGGTAGTGTTAATTGTGAGTGTGTTATTGTTTAGATCTACTTATTATTTTGTCCATGCTTTCATTCATTAAGCTTATCATGGTTGTATGCTTTCATTCATCAGATCTGTCATAATCGTTGTGTTGATAATTCATTTGGTAGTTTGTTGGCCACCATAACAATTCTTTAGATGTACGTAATCAGATCTTGTTTCATAGGAATAGATCTTGTTTGAAGTGTATTTGATTTACAGTTCGATTTATGAATAGGTTTGAGTATTGATTTCTTTTCAAGTAGATGTGATCTAGTTTACAAAGAGTTTCGATTGCATACCAATAGGTAACAATGTCAGGTAGAAATTGTACTCGCATATATTTTGCACGATATCTTTGAAATAAAAGACTTTCTCGGGTTGACAATAAATCTTGTACACTCTGTATGTTGGTAATAATATACTTGCATATTGGGTGCCCAACAATGATAGGACACACCTACTATCATCTGTGAAATGGCTCAGCACTTACAACCACCAGCATGATAGGACACACCTACTATCATCTGTGGAAAGGCACAGCGTTCACATCCACCAGCATGGTAGGACACACCTACTACCATTTGTGGAAAGGCTCAGCACTTATAATCACCAGCATGGTAGGACACACCTACTACCATCTATGAGAAGGATCTGCACTTACAATCACCAGCATGGTAGGACACACCTACTACCATCTGTGAAAAGGCTCTGCACTTACATCCATCCAGGCGGGAACACATCCTGCTCACAATGATGGAAGGGCATGCAATCATATCTGATCATGAGGGGAACACATCCCAGCAATCATATCAGAATGGCCCCCAGTCCTCCTTGACTGAGCTACCTGGTAACTGACCAGGTGCCTCCATTCTCCTAGAGAATGGAAGTTGCCCTTACATCTGCCATGGAAGGAACTAAATCCTTTAGCCATGAATAGAATGGTTCAGCCCTTACATCTAATCAAGTGGGAACACATCCCTCTATCACATCAGAATGGCTACTCAGTTCTTACACTAAGTGTTCCTGGTAACTAACCAGGTGCCTCCATTCCTAGAATGGCAATTGCTCTTACATCTATCCTGCTTAATAGAATGGCTAGCACTCATATCTGACATGGAAGGGAACAACCCTCTCACCATGATAGAATGGCTCAGCCCTTACATCTGACCTTCTCGTCAAAATGGCTATGGATATTAGCACTCATATTAGTCATGGAAGGAACCAATCCTCTCACCATAACAGAATGACTCAGCCCTTACATCTGACCATGGAAGGAACCGATCCTCTCACCATGTCAGAATGGCTCTGGGTCTCATCACTTTCTTTGGGAGGAAGCCTCAATCTGGAGAACACCAAGTCTCTCTCTGAAGTACTCGAACTTCAGCCTAGCCAATGGCTTCATCAATACATCATCTATTTGTTCCTCTATCGCAACATACAGGAGCTTCACTACTCCTCTCTGCACCATATCCCTGATATAGTGGTACTTGATCTCGATATGCTTCGACCTATCATGGAACACTAGATTCTCTGACAACCTCACGCAACTCTGGTTGTCACAGTGTATACAAGTAGCATCCAAAGGGAGATCAAATATATCAGACAGTAGCTTCCATAGCCATACTGCCTCACAACTAGCTGAACAAGCTGCGACATACTCTGCTTCAGCTGTACTCAGTGCCACACAGGATTGCTTCCTGCTAAACGAAGAGATCACATCTAATCCCATACTGAAGAAACATCCTGAAGTACTCTTCCTGTCGATGGCACTTCCTACCCAATCTGAATCAACATAACCCTCCAGGTTAATCTTCTGATTTGCACCATACTTGAGCCCATAATCAAATTGTACTCTTCAGGTACCTCAAAATATGCTTTGCAGTAATCAAGTGAACACTTCTCGGATTTGTCAGATACTAGCTCAAGGTGTTCACAACAAAGCAAATATCTAGTTTCATGTTCGTCAGGTACATCAATGACCCAATCATCTGACGATACATCGTAGCATCAATCATCTCTGATGAAGCATCACTCAATAGCTTCAGGTTTGATGCCATAGGTGTAGCCATAGCCTTGCAGTCCATCATCCCGAACCTCTTCAGGATCTCTACTGCATACTTCCCTTGTCCAAGGAAGATTCCATTTGTACTTTGCCACACCTCCATACCTAGAACAGTAGTGCATTGACACATAACAGGAGCATCACTGGTCTTCCACCTTCAACCTTGGATCAAAGGTTGGAATCCACTTTACTCTCAGTAAAGCCTAGAATCATCAGTAATCTGCCCATCCTGTCGTACCATGTCGAACCTCAGGATCTTCTGCATTCACTCCCTCTAAAGTGGAGCATCATACTCCCTCTGTCTTCTGTACTCTATGCACTGAAACATTCTGTACTGGAGTGACAAGTAGTATCCATCTAGGATCACTGGATACTAAGATCCTCTATCTTGAACTTCTTCAAAAGTTCATCTTGCACCCATCTGTGAGCTTGTCATCCTCTATCAACCTTGTAGCAAAGTTTAAGATATTCATCAAGCTCATCATGTATGTGTTATCCCATGGGTGTCTTCTGAACTCATACAAAGCCTTCTTTCATTTGCACACATGATTATGCATGTCATGTGACTTCACTTCTATTAGCTGTAAATGTTTCTTTGTAGACTATGCCTTCTCTTCATGAGAAGCCTCATGCTACGAATCTTGCTTTGTATCCCACGATGTTTCCATCTACTGCATTATGGAACTATGAACTTCTCTTCAGGTCTCGATACTACGCCCAGACATCATTCTTCTTGAACTGATCTTCCCTTTCTTCTTGGTGGCTGGAAGGTTCTGCATCAATGATGTCACTGCACTCATCATATTATTCTTTGTCTTTGAACTGACGTCACTTGTTCTTCGGAACAAGTCTTCATTCTTCTTTGCTTGTAGGCGATTATGTATGCGATCTTTCCTACAAGTCAAATGCAATTGTATGGTTATAACATTTCATAAAGAATATTCATACTGGCAATTACTTATGCATAAATATTTAGCCAATACAACATTCATCCATGTCTCACTAAAACTTTCTAGATGCCTTCCATCTCTACCAAGACAACATTGAGATTGTGCACTAATCCAATATGTCAGCAAAGAGGTTTCATTCTAGATAAGTAGCAATGGAGAGTTGTATAGCACCATGAGCTACTTACCCATCACATGCATATTAGTAGTATACCGTCGTTAATGCAAACATCCTATCATGCATAATACATCAACTGAATATAAACAAATGCATAACAAAACAATATCATGAAATAACAATTGAATACTTATCTTTATTTGTTTCAAGGGTATACTCCTTTTTGAGCCTTCAGCTTCATCGTCTTCTTCATTCATAATAGCATCGTTTCTTATCAAAAAACTAAGGTGGATAAGAAGTTCTTCAAGAGTTGAGTTCTTCATATTCCTCATTGCTTGGGGGATCTTCTTTGGATGGAAAGAGATTGATATTCAGTTGCTCCCACCTTCTCTTCTTGAGCTTCTTCTTCTTGTGAGTTCTCTTTCTAGAGTCTATTGAAAGTAATCACTTCCTTCTAGCACACATTCCTCACATGAATGAATTCGACGATCCTGGGAGGCCATTCAAGGTGGCCATCACCACTTTTGCATTCTTCACTTTTTCTTTTACCGCTTCAAGTTGTTATTTGATTTGAGAGACTCTTATGACTACATGGTCTCTGCATTCTGGATCTTCACATTCTTCAACTAGTTTCTTTACGTCATATTTAGATTTTGTTCTTCCCTTCAAATAGCTTGAAATTCTGGAAGACCTTCAACAGCTTTGCTTGCAATAGGTAGTGCTCTGTAATGCACATGTGCAAGCCTTCTATGCCAAAGCTCATTTGGCTCTACTTTGTTGTGGATCAAGGCTTGTTCTGGATAGCCCTTCAATTTGTACAAGCCTCCTTATTGTTCTCCAATCACTACCGCATCATCGATAGTCTTTCCTTTTGGTCACATGATGACTTGACCATCTATGAATGTAACCCGCATTCCTTTTGCATCAATGCTGAAATGGAGAGAAGGTTCTTCTTGAGTCTTGGAACAAACAATACTTATTTCATTGTTAGATAATTACTAGAGTCTAGCTTGTATGAAGATTCCCCACTACCTTTTATTGGATATTGGTAGTCATCTCCCAATTTCACCTTGTGTGGTGATTCATGTCTGACCGTCTTACAAAGGATTCCTTGAATCCCGTCATATGTTTGGAAGCCCCATTGTCTATTTCCACGAGTAATGTTACCTGTGAGAGCTGATATCAGAACATATTCATCCTCACTTGAAGAATATTCACTTTCATATATGGATCTCTTTCTGGATGGTTCATCATCATCTGCAGCATGAGCATGATGTCTTCTTGGCCTCGTCTCCCTCTGAAACTGGAACCTCTATACTCATGTAGGTGTCCAATCCAGTTTCTTCAGAGAGATCAAATACTTCTATGCTTGGAATTTGTCAACTTCACCAAGATTATCATCAATCTATTGTGATAGATCATATTGAAATGAGAACCTCAAATGGAAATAGCAAAGGATTAGATCTTACCGCTTTGAGGTGTCCGTCCTTGTCCCAGAGTTCGCTAATTTAGGGTTTGTCACAGAAACCCTAAATTTCAAAACATGGAATATTTCATATATTATTGGATTAACATATAGATCTCTTCAAATGGAGCTATCCAATGTACTCCTTTTCTGAAAACAGTGGAGGGAAGCTCCCGGAACAGGAAGCCCTAATTTTCCAATTTCTTCTACAGAAATTCCTGTTACTGTTTCTATGATATCTCCAAAATTATTACTCCCCTATATATTAAATTTCTCATTGAGGTAACTTCGCATGTCCTTGATCCAACACCATAGGTTTCATCAGAATTTGTTTCACCATTTGGGATTTATGATCATTTTCCCAAGGTGACCTGTTACAGGACTGTTCAGAATAGCGAAGTTGTACGGCATACCACATGTCACTGGTTCATCTTTTGAGTCTGATATTCAGACCATATAAAGTACAGTCCATGCCCTTTCTGGAAAATCTTTAGGAATTCCATTTGGACATCTGTAGCTCAAGATATTACAAATCTCCCCATATGTCCTGTTCGGGGATGAATTCTGGAAGAGGCTGGAACCCTAACTTGGAGAGATCATATCTCCTGGAGTACAGTGAATCTAAGTATGATTTTTGGACATAGGCTTCATCAGGATTTTATATTCATCCCCTGCAATTTTCTGATTCTTATACTTTTCCAATCTAGGAATATAGTGACTATACCAAAACTTAGCAGTTTTAGTATTTAGGGTTTCTCCTAGCTCAGGGTCAAACTAGGGTTTGACTTTCCCGGAGTTTCACCCAACCAAATTTCTTGATCCAGGTCTCTAAAATTCAGTTTTTATGAGTAGAAAAATCCTATGCTGGTCTCACTTAGAAATTCCTTTTCTGTAGAAAGCCCTAATTTCCACATCGAAACTGAAAATGCCTGAAATTGAATTCCGCATCGACAGAAAGATGCACCCTTCAATGGAGAGTCATCCTAGCATAATTTTGCTGAAAATATGTGGAGGAAGATCTAAAAAATGGGAATCCCTAGTTCCTATAGCTGCACAATGTCTTCTTCTCAGGTTAGCTCTGATACCATGTTAGTTTTTCATCACATTAAGCTAGCATTATGATCTTAGGATCTTTTCACTGAGAGAATAACAAGCACAGCAATAAACATAAGCACATCACAAGAGACAAGAGACACAAAGAGATTTTCCTCGGGGAAACCATAAAGGAGAAAACCCCGCAACTTCCTCTAAGATAGAATCAGCACCAAAACAGTAAGAGATCTCCCAAAATAGCAGTAGTCTTCTGTCTTCTGTCTAGGCTCAAAATTTCCTTCTCCAAAAGTGCACCACACTTGAGAGAGCAAGTGATGTATTTCACAAGTGATAAATAGAGAGTCTCTCACTCTCTATTTATATTCTTCCGTTGACTTGAAGTGCACTCAATCATGTTGGCCCAACTAACAATTACTTACTCGAGCCTACACCTTAATTAGTGTATAATAACTCAAGTGCCCCGAAACTATGGGGACTTACCTAATGACTTGATATGACTTGATTACATTATTAATCCTCCTGATCGGAACATCGGGGCATGATCACATGACTCAAATACATAATAGAAACATCCCAGAATAAACATCGGGTTACAATACATAAGATACATAGAAGAATACATTCCGAAGTTACATATACATCAACATAAGGATGGACATAGGAGAGGAGGGTGTATGCGATGGGAAATGAGCTAGGGGATACGATGGAGCAGGTCGTGGGTGGAAGAGGGAATGAAACATATGAAAGGGCATAAATGGGAGCATGAATGAGGATGTCACATGGATGAGGGTGTGGTGGTAGCAGTCGATGGAAGAAGTTCCACGGTAGATGAAGGAGGAAGGTGTCGAGAAGGAGGGTGTGTAGGGAAGAGAGGTTGGATGTGTTTGCGTAGGGAGTGTCAAAACCCCAAATTTTCACAATTTTTTTTTTTTAAGATAACATAAAATGCTGAATATGTGGTTTACTAATAGCTAATGGTTAGGGGAAAATGAAACAGTCCAACGATTAGTATTATACATTTTCAAATTACGTTGACTGAAGTAGATTCTTTTTTGTAATGTAAATAAGATTTACTTGCATACTGTTTTCTTCCAGTTTACTAATAAGTCTATTTTATGCCAAGTAGGTGGAATCTAACTTTGAATCCTGGGCTTACTAAGAATTTATGCTAATTCAGATGGATTGCTAGTTCTTACAGGGTCACAGGTACAATCAAACAAGTAGACGTTTTAAAATATTATGGTAGCAAGAAGTATTTCTGTTTGCAAAATAATATGCTAGTAAAATAAGCTGATAATTTTCAAGAAACTTCAATGAGGTAAAGTAATTTATATTTTCTAGTTCTTCTTGTAAGCATAGTTTAGATATACGAGTTCCTTTCTTTATTAAGCTTAGAGACACCAAAGATACTTACTGTGAACTCTAAGCCCGTAATCTTTGTCGTATACTTACCTCTATTTAACATGCTTATCTCGCAAATGTTATATTTATTCGTACTATTTGTTTTTATTCATGAAATAGCTTCTATCAATACTGATAGTAAAGATTCTTAATAGAATGTATGTTTCGATTTCCATTTTAACTTACTAGTTATGGAGGTTATCAACCTGTTACTTGTATGTAAAAACTAGTTGTTACCTAGCAAGTTATCAAATTTCTTAATTACATTAACGTCGTACTGCATGTACTATTGTAACCATATACATTATTGTATTATTTACTAAAGTACCAATTTGATCGTCATTTGCATTCTGTAGGGATCTTACCGCATGGAAATCTCCTTGATATTATAATCTTGATTGTTGTAAAAATAACTGCATCGTTTCAACATGGAATACTATTTTCCCTCACTTCCTAAATCTAAGTTAATCAGTGTCGTTCCAATGATTATAGACTTGAGCATGGTTATTTCTTTATAATTTACTATTACCATAATTCCTCTCTTATATTAAGTTAATTTTTATAGTAGCTATTATAATAGATCTTTCTACTATGATCAAAATTCTACCCTATGATAAGTATAGGTTATCTTGAACAATCACAAACTATCTTGCCCAATATAAAAAGTTATGGTATTTTACTAGTATTGACAAGTCAAGAAGCAACTAGTGTCTATTAAAGTTTAAACCCAAGTCGAACTTTGTAAAAGTCATGTTTATAGTATTTTACTATGCTATTCAACTCCATATATTATAACCACCCAAGCCGTTGGTTTATAAGTGATAAGTTTGGATAATAATACATGCATTCTTAACGTTGTTTTGCAAGTATGTAAATCTATTTATGGATAAAAAGGTTCTAAGCATGATCGTCTTCGGGATTATCCATAATATTAAATGGTTACCACCTTTCACTAGGGTCAATGTTAAGAAATTATTGTTTAACCAAATGCCAAATTCAAAGCTATCAAACATTACAATATAGATTATATATGAATATCGATGTGATATACGTATGCGTACTTCATAGTTCATGCATAGTTTGATGAAAATCATTGTTTTAATAATTTTGATGAATGAACCACAGGTGGAATTTGGAATCCACCCTTGCATGGTTAGAAATATTTGAGGGCACGTGGTCACCTCCTGTCCATGTATTGGTGAAATAAAATCTTGCAACCCTATTCACTTTGTAATTTTTTCCTCTGAGGTTCATGCTGGCCTTTGGGATGCTCTGCATAGTTTCATGGCAGCTGTGAGGGTTCTTCCTGTACTAGCTTGCTCCCAAAACTTGGGTTTTAAAGTTTTTGTAGTCTCCTGAGTTCAATCTTGTTTCCAACCTTGTTAGTCGTGGGTTTTACTATGTGATATTTTACTAGTTTTGTTTGCATTTGGGTTGCAGCCTATCCTTAGCTCCATCTTGCTTTCCCCGTGGCTTGTCACTGATGTGAGTAGCTAAGGCTTCGTTGCTACTGGTTGTGCTCCATCGGTGTCATAGGGTTTGGAGATTTTGTATGGGCAAATCGTAGCTGGTGATAGTCTCTTCTCTAGACTGTTTGATACTCTTTTATTAAAGGTAAAATGTTTGGTTTTCTTTCTAAAATGAAAGACTCACAGTAAAGTTATTTTACAGTTAGTTTTTTTTTAATAGAAATTGAGTTTTGTAAATAACGCACAGTATTGTGCTTTCTTTGCAGGAACTTGTGATAACTCTTGCAACTAGTGACGAAGATAATGTTGGCTGGCTTCGAGGACTCATGGCTCCAATCCGATAAGCCCTGGGTTCAAAGAATGGGTTCTTAAACTGCTTGTAAACAGGGTTGTCGATGGTGAAACCCCAAGCTTGGAAGCTTGTCCAGTTTCTCTGTTAGATACATGGTTTTCATTTTTTTTTTAAATTTGTTGGTTCTATTTTGTTTACAAAACCTAGCTATGTTGTTGGGTAGTCCTGGCCTTGAACAAGGTATTGTAATTAGTTAAATTTCCATCCTTATGGCCTGTTAATGTAATACATTGAATTTTAAAAAAAATATTTTCTTCGAGCTCAGTCTCTTTTTGCAGTAATATTGTATATTGTGACTCTGTGTATGTTAGGGTTTTCCCTAATCGACTGTTAATGAAGAATATTACTGTCTAATATCTTTTGTAAATAGATTATTGTTATTATTTAAGACTGTAACCCAATCATAGTGTGTAAGTTATAATATTAAACTACTTGTTCGGAATATACAGACTAGGGTTTTCTTGAAATGAAACCCTTGTCTAAATAAATTCTTCAATTCATTAATAATAGGATTCTGCTACTTGTTATTTCGGTTAAATTATTAATACAAGTGTGTTGTGATATTTTTAAATTGTAACTGTACATATATTTTCAGGAAGGACTGTAACCAGTCTATAATAGTTTAACTGTTTGTTGATATAATTATCCAAGTAAATGGATTACAATTTAGATGTTTTGACTTATAATAATTAAATAAATTGATTAGGGTTTCAACCCTAAAGTTTTTCCTTCACAGGTATAAGCATGTCTGATATTTACAAATAGTTTTTACATATGTAAATTTTTTAGTTTCATACTAGTTATTATTTATATTTACATTTTTCTTATTTACTAAATTGTTAAGTAGAATTTATTCAGAGTTCTTGAAAAGATATAAAAGAGACTCTGTAACTCAGTGTACTCTTTACAATTAAAGGATTTTTAATATAAACCTATTTAGTTTAATAATAAATATTAGTCTTAAATATAATTGATATTGTCAGAAATTAATCTAAGTGATTAGTATCTCGTTTAACTACTTACTGTATGTAATCATTGTAACTCTAATGTGGATTTTTTGCTGCATTTCATTCAGTTACTAAGTGAAAACAGAGATATATAAACATTTCATAATATTGTTTAACTTTCATAATATTTTAACATAAATAAAATTATTCTATTGTCTACAAATACACATTCTTATCTACTAAAACATTCTCTTATCTACTTAAACATTCTACTTGTGCTGGAGTACTGCCTGGTTTTCTAGGTGTGGAAAAACACAGTCTAGAAATTATTTTTATTCTAACACATTACTTTTATAATCAAGTTCATTTCTTCAATCATTTAAAAAGACTACTAGATTCTAACATTCTACAAGCTGAATCTTTAACATTCATATATCAACCAGACTCAGATACTAACACAGTAAAACAAAATAATGTAGAAGCTGTTTAGGATAGACGACAATAGCGTTAGCAGGCCGTTCCTCCCTACCAATCTCCTGGAGAGCACTCAAACAATGCTTCCTTAGGACCCCCAAGCCTGCTCTTGGTCTTCTTGGCTGAGAATTGGTGGAGAATGCAAACAATAGACTAGTCCAATATCTCAATAAAAACACTATGCTCTTAGTAGTAAGATCTTTTAGCTTAAAAGCTGCACTAGTTCAATCAACAATTATCCCCTCAAACACTTTCCACTATTCCCTTCCATTGAATTTCTCTTAAGTACATTCATTCACCTGAATGATCACTTCTCTAGAATGAGCAGCCTCGACTCTCTTTAATGGGATTTTTTATAAAGATTGCCTAGGTCTTTTTGGGTCAATTTTCATTAATTGAGCCACCTGCTTTGATTCCACTTTCTTGGGGAATCATGACCCCAAACATAGGGAGGTTTCCACTTGCAACAGTTGGAAGTGGTTTGAGGATGCTGCCACATATCAGTTTGCTCTCCACCCAGTCTCGTCCACCAATTTGACCAGTAAACACTCTTTTGACATCTCTCCTAAGCTGTTGTCTCCTCCTTTATTTATTTATAATTAAAATATTTAGAATTACATTAAATATCCTTGACTCTGCTGAGTCATCAATTACAACTTAGCATAAAATTTAACATATTGTTCTCAAATAAAATAAAATAATATAAAATTATTTTTGCAAAATTGGTGCATGTGACAAGGAGTGTGCAGGTAGTATGGAGTGTGCAACATAGGTTGCAGAGGGAGGTGGCGGAGGATAGTGGGAGGATGTGATTGTATGAAGGCATGGTCAGGGAGGAAAAGTTGGTGAGGGGGTGGGATTTGAGCTATTGTGGGAGTTGATGGTTGTGAATGGGCGTGTAGGAAAAGGAGTGTGGGACGAGGGCGTAGGAGTAAGGGAGGTGGAGGTTTGACAGGATGGAATAGGAGTAAGGGAGGTGGAGTATTGAGAGGATGGACAATGAGAGAATGATGGAAGGGAGTGGGGTGTGATGGAGTATGGATGTGCACTAGATTATTATGGAGGATTGAGCAGGGAGGAGAGTGAGAGCAGGAAGGAGTGGAAGGGCATGGAATGAGCAGTGGTAGTGGAAGGATACATGTGGTCAATGACCATAAATTCAAGGAAACCCTGGTATACAGGATAAAAGCTAAAGTGCAGCCTAAGGATGAAATAAATCCCAGGAAGGGACTCTAATACCACTGAAGCAGAGAGATCTGTCTTTTATGTAAACTTCCAATGTAAATAAGACAACGAATCCGCAAATGCATAAATAGTAAAACATAATTGATAATATAATATGTGGTTTTACAATTTCCATTTGATTGGATTTTATAATCCCATTGTACCTTTTCTTAGAAAACATGACTATTTACTTATAATTGTTCATTATTAACAATTAATATTAATAATATTAATATTAATTGGTATCTTATTACTATATACATATAGTTATTTCCTGTAATAGTAGAGTGCTTTGGAGTACCTCCATTTCACCCTAGGATAAGCTTGAGATCCTAAAAGCATAAGCCATGACTTCTCTATAGAAAGGTGTAAAATCAAGGCCATTGTTGGTATTGTCACAATTTTTAATCCAGCAATAGGTTGTTGGGGACCAATGATAGGGATATATTGGTATTTTGGCATCCTCTCATTCAGATTTGATGTAATTGAGGGTTTTATTGTAAATCGCACCTTGCTAGTTTAAAATTTAGTATTTTAAATATTTGATCGGTTCTCAAAACCATGGAAGACTCAAAATTATATGACTTTGACCAAAAGAAAAGGATGGGATAATATCCTAAAAAGGAGAAGGAACTACCTACAAAAATGTAGTACATTGATTTATCCCAAGACAAGAATGGATTAGACAACACATGTGCGAGGGAAGTAATTGAGGATGTCTTGGCATAGATTCCAATTCCTTCATAGAAATGCAAACCATAAAGGAAATGAAACCACCGATACATCATACAGGAAATAACAACACCCGAATATTACATGATCAAAGAAGAGACTAAGAACATAGTTGACTTGTTATATCAAGTATCTTGTTTTGTCATGGTTATGGGCGACAAAGAGCCATAATAGTGATAAATGACTATCCATGTCTTTACTTATAAATTGTACCTAGTATGAACCAAAGGGGGGCTTACGATTAGACCCAACAATACAAAAATTAAGGATAGATGGATTCTATATTAATTTCCTTGTAGTAAGAGCTCCGGGATTGAGTTTGTATTTAACAATGAGCAGAGAGAAGCTATGGTAAAGTATGTAGGTTAGCCAGGAGGACAGTCAGAGCACATTAAGCCTTAATGTCTACTGAAGTTTGAGAAGTAGAACATGTTCACAATGAAAAAGTTGTGGACCTATGGATTAATAATTTTCATAATAAATTCAAGCTAAGAGACATAGTCTAGATTCAAAAAAAGATCAATATTTCATTGAACTTTTGACCTAAAATCTACATCACAAAGAAGAGATGGAGAATAAAAAGGGAAAAAAAATGAGAATCATGTATGATCAAGCCTACAACAATAATGGAAGAATAAGGACCAATAGAAATTGCATGTAGGACAAACTACCATTACGCACAAAAATTTTAAAAAGGGAGTGCAAGATGCCCATGAAACATAAGTTGCAATACATGACAACACAACCAAGGTACAATAGAAATTGAATTTACGCTTTGAGGAAGTACTATCAATATAATAATTTAAGGTGGATAAGTATCCCTACGACGTAATTAGCTAAGAGATATTCTGATAGGTAGAATAATCTAGGGAAGCATTATTAAAGTCAGGAATGGAGGGAGAGAGAATATGGTGAGGAATGGAGGGAGAGAGAATATGGTGGAGAAAGAATAGTGAGGGATTCTTGCAATAAAAGTAGAGGTCAAAATAAAAAGGAAAATAATTTATTTATTGGTAGAACCAATTAACAATTAACATTGTAGTAAACCCTTAACTTGACTAAAACAACTACACTTCAAGTACCAAATTCTATGGATATAAAACATATCTTCGGAAAAGGATGACTGATCTGCTCACATAATAAAATAGATAAATGACATCTAATGGCTTGGCTGGGCCCTATGAGTTGGGATGACTTGTATACTCACAATATAATTAATCATTATATATTATACATAGGGTTGATAAAGCATTGAATCACATCGGAAATTTGAAAAAATTATATTGTTTGCTGTCACTTTATCTTTAAATTATTTTAAAGATATTTGGTAATCATGTTTATGACATAATGCAAATCAATTTAAAGTTAGGCAAAATTAACTTTCAAAGTACACTTAATAAATACGAAGTTAAAATTTATGTTTTATTTACTTTTGTATTAATGGGATATGTATATGTCTTATGAAGATTTTAATATTTATTTTAATTAGTTAAATTGTGTGTGGGTTCATTATTACGGTATAGGTTAATGTAGTATTGTTGATTTGCATAAATAAAGTTTTTAAATTTTCTAGTTGTTTTTTTAAGGGCATGTACAAGTTAAAGTAATTTTTTTTAAGATGGTGTTAAGTTAGCATTGTATTTGTTTCATAATTATGAAGACATGAAATATAATGGTATTTTTTTTGGGTATTTGTTTTGTTATTACAATATATTGTGTCTAATGTGTATCAAGTAGGTTTAACTAATGTATTAATTGAACCTATCACGTATCTGAAAGCATTATTTTGCATTGTTTTATGTTAATGTGACATCTAATTTATGAAAAAAGAGCATGATATTAATGTAGTAATGTGATATGCAATGTGTATGTTGTCATATTTGTACATAATTGTAACACCATTCTTTTAAGGAGTTCTAACTAACTATTAACAAGAGTGAAGTATATATACTTAATGTGAAGAATCAAAACTAACTATGAAAGGTACAATAGGACATGAAGTAAAAAATCACAAGCTAACAATGAAATTGAGGAAGGGGAGAGAAAACAAATAAACTATGCAAGGGGATATTCTTATGTTGAAAAAATATGATTTGTTTAAAGGAATCTTTTTGAATGCTCACTTTCATATAAGTGATCATTCGAGATAAAAACCTAAGTTCTCACAGTGGTGAGAGTTATCAAATACACTCCACTCGTGTATTCTTATTACATATAAGAAATCATTTCATTTTTAGGTGTGGATGAAGCACTATCTATTTTACCAATTTCTTTCAAAGTGATGTTTCATGATTGTGTTAAATGATCTATGTGATATTGGAATGTTGTTAATTCTATTCCTGAGTAAAAAATCAAACTTTGAACCCTAATTTCACCTTTGTAGAAACATATATTACCCTATTTAGCTATAAGAATTGGAATTGATTGATGCAAGTCCAATTATGAGCATATAGAGATAGTAAAATACTCCCTACATGAATTATTGTTTATGAATTCGAATATATGAGAGTGAGAATATCATATATATTTGACAAACATATGTTACATTCCTTTGAGTCAAATGTATTTCCAATTGTTAATGATGCATGCATTTACACAAATTGGAAAGAGTTTAACACTATTGTTGAGGGTATTAAATCTAAATGGGATGAAAAGGGTATTAGTTTGGCTTATTCTATATTGTTGTGGCTATTGGGTATTAGTTTGATAGATTTTTTTTTGAAATAATGTTAAAAGTGTTTTGTGAAGATACATATCTCTATAATTCAAGAACTATTCATGTATTAAATAGTTACCATTCTTAACATGAAATGCTTAATATTTTAATTAATGACTATCTAATATTGAGTAATTAAGAAAGCATATGTTGTGTATGATTTACCACACACAAGTGCAAAAAACGTTACCAAGGGGTTGTGGAATATTTAGTAGCATGTCATAATGAAAAATAAATTAAATCTAATATAAACTCTCAAACAAGCATGTAAACATAAATTTGAAATCTAGCCTTTAAAAGAAGATGAAGCATTTAAAAGAATGTGGTTCTATCATTACATAAAGAATAGGGTGATACAAGAACACCTTGATTCCATTTATTGAAGGTGACTGGCCTCCAGAATTGATCCAAGGGAAGGCTCATGTGTATCCTTTGCAACCCTAATCTTGCCAAGTGCCAAATGGGAATTCGCTTGATGGTGAAAGTTGAAAGGAAGACGAGTCTTCTTTGTTTCTCTCTAGTGAAATTCCAGTAGCACAACAACACTTTTTGTGTAGGGAGGAATGGAAGTAAAATGGTGACCATGGGGGCTTCTTCATAATAACAAGAGTGGTAAATAATGAGATCTAGACCCAATGTGTATGTGCTCCATTTCATTAATGACTTAGTGGAGATGTTATGGTTTTAAGGATTAGATTAGTTGTTGATTTTAACCATGTGAATTGTATGTGTCCACTTTCATCGACTACTTCCCTTGGGAAAGCACAAAATCATTAATGCTAATTGAAAATGTGTTTTTTGGACTAGGTTGTGGGTGTTAGGGAAAAAAATGTGATCTAAGGTCATGGCTTTAGAAGGAAAAAGCATGAACTATTAGTTGTGGTTAATTTTGGTTATTGACTTTTAGTTTTTTGGTAATTTAATCATCTCCTCAAGTCATATGGATGAGACCGGGGAGAAAAAATGGTGCTAATATTGCTGATAATGATGCATAATGGCGATAAAATTGATGACAAGTTAAGTGAGAAAATTACATTTGTTAATAACATACATACTCCCAACTGCCCATCTCTTCTCTTCAAAATTCAAGCTAATACACTACATTAAAGAAGAAAGACAACCACCATTCAATCCATTGTTAAGTACATAGTGTTGTGATATACCACCTATCCTATATTCATGATAGTATTATTCTCTATCAATTTATTTCATTTTGGTGGGTTTGGTAAGACCTTCATATCCTCAAACTATAGGATTTTATCCCTAGGGATTTAGGCCTACCCAAAACACATATATACTAATAGTACCTTAAGAGAGATATATAATAGAACAACCATTTTGAGTTTTTGCCATTGAATATCCAAGGGGGGTAAAAATACTCAATAAAATATCTAGGAGTAGAGCCCCCATTTCATTAAAATTAATTTAATAAGGAAAAATACAAACTAAAAATTATTCAACATCAACCTTTCTATTACTTTTTGAAAGTGTGGTTTTTAAATCCAAAAGTGTCGATTTCAAATAATTTTGAACCCAAAAAGTACAATTCTTTATTCTAAAAGTGATATTTTTTATTCCAAAAGTGCATTTTTTCATATAAATAATGTGAATTTTGATGTATTAAAGTCACCAGTTTTTATTCCAAATGTGTGAGTTTTGATTCAAAAAGTGTTCGTATCTAATTTCTAGAATGTCTATTTCTATTTTTTTGTTAAAGTGTATATAATATCTAAATCCATTAAGATTAATTTATAGTTGTCAACATGTAATATTTGTATTTGCATTCATAATGTCACTATGACACCCATTTCTATATGCATACAGATTGAAGATATACGATAAAATAAAACAAGTGATAGTAATAATTGTATTATAGAGTACTACTTTTTAATAAATATTTATGGTAACATCAACCAAATAAAGTCTAATTAATTAACATGACTTCCAGTATCAACATTATGCTCCATATGTTCTTGTTATGTATTGATTGTTGTAATACGTCTCTAAGTTATTTTTATTTTCTCTCCTATCCATCCTACCCTTCATGACTATTCCCACATGATTATATTAATATCAATGAACATATTGACTTCCAAAAACACAACCCATTATTGTTTTTAATTAAAACATTGTTATACAATTATTTAACAACCTTTGACATTCCAATTAGCTTTCATTGTAGAATGTCTACCTTGTTAGACAAAATAGTAGAATTTGTATCTTGATAAACAATTCCCTTTTACCCACCAAACCATATCACACAATCTTGATCTCATGATTTCACTACAAGCATTTGTCCCTCTACAATATCATTCTTTGCAAAGAATGGATATCTAGGATTGTTACATAGAGGTTCAACACAATAATCCTCAATTATAGGGACCTTTTCCCTTAAGTATTCTTCCATAAATTCATGTGAGTACTTTATAAGAGAATTATTTCTTATTTCTAATTGTGGATGGCTAGAAGTTAGTTTTTGAGTGCTCAATATTGTAATAGTAAGTGTCTAGAGATTTATATATATTCTCCAAAATAATTTATCTTGGGATGTTAATATTTTTCTCCTCCCTTGTCAATCACTTTCTTCCAAAATGAAATCTATGTTTCTAATCGCTTATTTATTTCATCCATATTGAAAGGTCTCCTTGCCTATATATTTAATCATTTAGGTTTTCCTATTGATAAGTTTGCACTTCCAGAAGGAAAATAACACCACATATTAATAGAAAGTGACCACTTTTTAGGTAAAAGTGAGGCTTTATATTTTGAAGTAATTGATCACCTATGAGATAGAATTTAAAGAAATGACATCCTTTCATATTGGATATATTGGAGTTACCATTTAAAAGGTGTAGATACACAAATCTCTTGAATTCAAAAAAAGTATTAATCAAATATAAGAAATAGGAAGGGTGGTCTTCACATGTCCTATAAGTATCTATCATATTTGGAATTGAAAAGATGTCCTTTTTCATTAAATTAGTTAACAAAATTCCATAAGCTCCATCTATATCTTCATGTTCCTATCCCATGGGGAGAAATATAGCTTCAACAATGTGGAACAAATTACCTGATGTTAGAAATAATAGAAATGCAAACACACAAACATTTTTGTCTTTTCTTATACAATTATCCATTTGCAGCAATAATATTGATGGCAGTTGCAAAAGTTCAATGTTTTCAAGACTTATCTCATGTGATTGGATGTTATATTGCTTGTATATTAAAAAAATTATATGACTCAAATTTTAATAGATCTTTATGTAATGGGTGATTTGATGATCCTCTTTTAAAATTCAAGTCCCCATCATGGTTCACCACTAGTTCTTAAAAATCCTTTGGACCCATCTCTAAAAAGGAAAGATTGAAGTGGAAAAATATTCCAACATCATGTACATGAGTAAGCACACTAGTCAGAGAAATGTGGAGATTCATGACATTGCCAATATCCTTTTCCTTTTTAACCAACTTGGTATAAAATTCCTTCGGTATACCCATCTTGTTATGCATAATGCTTAAGAAAGTTATTAACAACTTGAAATATAGTGATTATGGGTTGTTTGTACTACTCACAATCATTCTACTGCAACTATATCAATAGTGTCCCTAAGTTTGTTCATGATTGAACTGCACTCATTAAACCTTGCAAATAAGTTGATTTTCATGAATGCAACATCTAGAAATTGATTTCTCATCATTTTTTTGAAACTAGGTTGCAACATTAAAGGAAGACCAATCCGTTAGATGTCATCATTCACCATTTTACAAAGTGAACCATAGGATATATTAGCTGGAAATAATTTCAAAGGTTCCCTTATTCCATTTTGACTTATTGAATGTGTTATATATGAATCCTTATCTCAATTTTTCTCCATGGTCTTATTAATACTAGATATTATTGTAATAGTATTTCATCTAGTTTTTTTCAATCCACTATTGACATCAATGGATTTCAAATCATCATTTATAAACATATTCTTATAATGGTAGAATGTGTTATTTTTTATTCTATAACATTTAAAACATGCATCTTGGAAATCATATACTATGTCAAACTTCATTGTAAGGATATTTGTATTATTATTTTCTCCTTTTCTATAAATAGGGATACTTGATAACAAATAATATAATATAAAGTCTTTTTTCTAAATTTCCATTCATGATACTCACCTTCTTATCAACCTCAACCATCGTTAGAAATTGTTTTTTATAAATACAAAAAAATTACAAGAAAATGAAATGCCCATTTTGTAGAGAATTCGCATTCATCAAATGTTTCTTTGAATGTACTCAACTCCTTTTTATAAGACACAATCCTAATTTGGTGTTATACCAAATTGTATGGATTTAATTTGATAATGTTTATATCAAAAAAATCTACATTATACATAGTTGGATTCACCATCTACAAAGGACTTGTTTTGAATATCCCCCAAAAGATGACACTAGGTTCCTTTGCATTTTTTTTAAAATAACGCCTAAAGGGGAATAATTAAGATCAAATAAGTAGTATATATGCCATTTTCAAATAAATCCCCTTTTATAATAAACATTTATCATAATGGATGAAGACTTTCGAGATTAAAAAATAAAATTCATTACCATATAGTGGTGCAAATTGCACCACCTCTACTTTTCAAACATTTGGAATTATTCCCTTTGAAATATAATTTTTTCATGTAATGCATTGATTCACTAGATTAAACTTTTATTACATGAACTTAATGTTGTGATTTTCTTCATTTGTGTCCCTAAACCCTCAAATTATTTAATGATTTCAATATTTAAGATTGAGCTATCCTGGAATCCTCCATTTTATAAATGGCCAACATACAAGGCTTCTAAAATGTAACTCTTATGAGAATTTCTAACATGGAAACACCAATTCCTTCACCATCATACCAAATGAAAAATATCCCAAATCTTCCTTTCAATAATATTCAACTATTATATGTTTGTCACAACACTTATGGAAATGGAAATTTTTTTAATAAAACATTTGTGTAACACTTTAACTTTTCTAAGAAGTAAAAATCACCTAAATTCCTTTAGAATCCTTTCAACACCACTATTATATTTGAACCCAATTATTTCCTTCACTTCAAGAATTTGCAGAGAGTAGTCAAAGTGGTGAAAATCTGTGATGTATCCCATTCAATAAAATCACATTTTTATTTTGACAATGTATCTACACTTGTTAATGCAAAGGGAAATTGAATATTTCCATTAAAAACTTTAGTAATATTTAAAAAAACGCATCCATGGTTGATATTTTTAGAGTATCATACCACTTAGTAACATGCTCACATACCACCTAGGAAACACCTTCATTTTTTTTCATTAATGGTGGACAGTCCAAACCTTGGTTATGTTGGTATCCTAAGGTATTTGGGGGTTTTTGACTAATAAATGCACCCAAAAACCCACATTTTATCATTGAGGATATTGAGAGCCCTCATCAATGACAATTTTTTCCTTCAGACACTCCCATTCCTTGAAATAGGGAAGTGGTTGGACCAGAGGCTCCCATGCATTGTATTTGGGTGTTTTTCCTCTTTTGGACCATTAGATGATGCCTAGAGCCACTCCCATTCACCCATGCACTCTATGACACCTAGAATATATTTATTTATGTCTTGGCATGATTTAACCACATTTACATGGCCATTTGTGACAGCTTGAGGTGGTTTGAGAGCTCATTGGTCAACCTAGGGGGGTTTTAGGTCCAATATAAGCCTACCACATGTATGCCACTAATTTTAATCCAAATGATAATGATTTTATCCTATTATATTATATTCATTTTTTTATACATGTTTACACACTGGACAGTGATAGAAAACTCAGTTATTCACACCATCTCTATGTGTTAATATTTCTCTTTTACATTATCTTTTGTTTAATTTGTGAAATTCCTTAGTTGTGAGGATTCTCTTAGCTCCTATATATTGTTGTGAATCATATTTTCACATGGTTTTATAGCAATTTGGATTTGCAAATGGGTCTCCAGAAAAATTTGAGAGTTTGCATTTTAGGTTGTTCTAGTGTCTTTGGCACTCAATGCACAAGAAAAAATGTAGAAGAATCATGTCTTGCTTACTCCATTCAATTATTTTGAATGAAATTTTGAAATGGTGATCCAGTTGAGGTCGAAATGTCTCTACAGAGTAACCATGGGAACTTAGAGTGATCCCAACTCTGTTGTGGAAAAGTCTAAGTATTTCAACAGATTGGATGAAGCATTCATGATGCTTTGTCTCGGTATTTTGAGGGATATTTTATTTCATGTAGACAATATTACAACACCCAATGAATTAGTCTTGCTCAATCTTGAGTCACTATTTGGGAAGACATATGAGATGAGAGGACACCAAATAAAAAATGAGTTGATCACATTGAGTCCAACTCACTTTGAGACAATCCATTATTTCTTCACCAAGTTCAAATCCTTGGTACTTCAGTTCAAACAATGTGGCATCAAAAAGAAAAAAGAGAAGTTGATCTTGTCCATTATTTAGAATCTAGGCTCTGAATATTTACTATTTGTCTCGACATTCCACTTAGGCAAGCTGATAGTTCAAAATTGGAGAATTCATACCCTAGCAAACTTCATGGATTCTTTGACTCAGGAACAAGAAAAATTGGTTCAAATGGGTACCATAAAATCCACCAAGGATCAAGCCCTTGTTGCAAGTGTTTGGAATCAATCCAAAGGTAAGAACAAAGCCAAATATTCGAAGCAGCAAGAGAAGAAGAAGTAGGAGAAGCCCAAATATTCTAATGGGGGTTTGAATCGTAGGAAGGACAAAGAGAAGAAGAAGAAAGGGAAGACAAAATGCACGTATTGTCACAAATGTTGGAATCCAGAGAGTGCATGCATGAAGAAAACCATTGAAATTATGGCACAAATACTTGAGAATAACAACATTCCTCTTCCAGATGGTGCAAGGATGAAAGAGGGAGGTTCAAATTCTGAGAACATGGATAGATGCCATACGCTGGTTTCTGGATATTCTAGCTCTTCCTCCTTTATCATACATTCATGTGCCTCAAGGAACATGGCTTATGTACAAGAACCCTTCTCATCCCTACATCCATATAGCAGTCCATACATACTCATGGGCCATTACTCTGAGATCCTAGCCAAAGGGATTGGAATGGGTACTTCAACAATGCGTTGTATGTGCATGATATTACAACTAACATACTCTCAGACTATCAAATCAAACATACATGTTTGACCAAGAGAGTGACATTCAATCAATATGATATGGAGATTTCAGAAATTTCTACAGGCCAAGTTGTTGCAGTGGGTATTGCATATCATGAGTCAAGGATGTACAAGTTTTCACGCTTTCTTCCTTACTCCTAAGGGAATGCACTTATGTCACATTCCAATGAGACTAGCAAGATATGGCATGAGAGGTTTGTACACCTCAAATACATCTATCTTCAAGATTTGAAAACATGGTTAAAGGAATTCCAAGCATCACATTTTCCAAAGGCACATGGAAGGGATGCATTGTTGGGAATCATGATGAGCGCAAGTATGAAAAAGGAAAGGAAAGAAGTGATGTCCAAGATCTTGATTTAATTGATTCATATTTGATAGGACCTCTTCCCACACCCTCCTATGGAAAATCAAGGTATGTATTTGTTAGATAGTGGAAACATGGAAGGTCTTCTATGTGTCCTTGTTATAGCTCAAAATGACACATCTTTACCTGTGACCACTTTCCCATGATTCCATTGCATGTTGACACTTCCATGACGACACTTCAAGAAAGTCACTAAAAAAAAACCTAACTTGGAGGATTCATATATTGAGTTTTGTAACTCTATTTGATCTCATCTTTGCACCATTGGAAATATATTTCTATTAGCTAAAACTTTCTGGAAGACACCAAATTCTAAAAATGCTCATAAATACACTTAAAGTGAGATTTTTTGATGAATATGCGTGTTTCCTTAAGGAAACCTGCGTATTTACATGACTTGCTATATATAATAATCACGTACGCCTTAAATACGTGAATTTTTGCATTGAAATCCAAGTATACTTCCTGCATACATGACTGTTGTCTCTGCAACCCATGTATTCCTCCCAAAAATGTCAAAAAAATATGTATTTTGAAATTCGGGTAGTTTGGGTAGTTATGCAATTGACTACTTCAGTTGTAACTACTTTGTATTTGACCCTAACTCTTCATGAAGCATATAAATAGAGGTAGGGAGGTCCATGAGAGGGGACTTGAATCTTTGCATCATTATGCTGGAGGATTTGGAGCTCTCTTTTCCCACACCTTTGCCCTAGAAGCTTTCTCCTTGTGTTGCAGAGCTTGGAGACTGAGTTCCTTGGAGAAGAGAAGCAATAGAACCATATCAAGGTTTCGTGAGGTGCCAAACTTGGAGAGAAGGTATATTTTTACTTGTTTTCAAGATTAATAAAGATGTGATGTATTTCTTCTTACCAAATCAATGTGTGTTGTATATTGAATCTCTAATTATGATTATATGATGTTATTTATCAGAGTATGTTTTCATGTTTCATTGAATATAATCTCGTTTCATATAGTCTATTTGGTTTGAGGAAGGTATAATTCGTTTTGCTGGTGTCTTGGAGCAAGAGGAGAAAGAGGATCAAGAGAAGGATTGAAGGGCTGCATGGATAAACATTCGTTTGTTAAGGTATGAACCATTCTAATATCATAATATTGTTTATATATACTTGCAGAACCATTTTCATCCACCTTTCAACCCGAGTACGTTGATGGCCGCTTAAACCCTAGCCATAGGAAATTTTCCTTTACAATAGAAGTAACAACTCCATTGGGGATAGCCTTGTTTGTTTGGGGTTTCTTAGTATTTCTTTCTATCTTTTGTAAGGTTTCAGGTCCTTCTTACAAGTTAGGAACAAAGTTTTGAGTTTGTTGGAACACCTTTCCTGCCTTCCTAGGTCATTTTTTGACCCTTTTTGTTCTTTTTGTCATCCATACATGACTTTCAGGCTAAACAGTCATGTGTCTGTGTTGTATATGTGACTTGCACTACTGCAAACTATGTGTCATATGCGACCTGCTTTAAGGCGACCCACGTATGCACCTGAATTTGTGTTCTTTCATCATTTTTTAGGGTTTTTGGGTGATTCGAGGGTTGTTTGTAGGGTCTTCAAGGGTTCTCTGCATGTGCATGAATCTGGAGAGGTTGTTTTATCTCTGTTAGGTGCTATTTTTCTATCTTGTAAGTCTCTCTCAATTATTTGAACTTTTTTTTGTTGTTTTGCCCCCCACCTCCTTCTTTGGCTTGACCTTGTTGGACAAGGTACTGAGCAACCTCTGTTTGTAGGTTTAGATTGATACTTGGGACTTCTTGACCTTTGTTTATGTCAGTCTTATTTCTCAGTCTCTTCATTCCAAATTTGTTGGCTTGTTTACCTTTGTGAGCCTTCCTTTTAAGAGAGGTAGATATCCAACTTTAGGGAAACCTAGTGTTTGTTTGTGGGGTGTAGAGTAGTTGTCTATTTGCTTTGCTTACAGTACTTGCTTACATTAGTTGATAGGATATTTCTTATTTTGCATTTATAAAAGAAAAAGAAAAAAACACATGTTTTCTTTATATGCAAGTAGATTATTTTTTTAGTCTAGATTGCATGGCATATCATTGTTTTTGAAAAAAAATAAAAAGAATTTGTTCTTTTCTAGCTTTCAAGTTTCTATTTGAAAAAGAAAAAGAGAGTAGTTTTTTATTTTTGCATTTCATATATCTTTGCTTAGTCATTTTGTGTCAACTTTGAGTCAAAACAACACATAAGTTTCATGCCATTTACCCTCTGACTAAAGACAACCCTTAAAATAAACGATATAATTTAAAAATTATTAGTAAGTTTTATTTTATAGGGTCATACACCAACTAGCTTAGACTAGACTTGTGGGATAGGGAGTTTAAACTCCCCACAAGTGTTTAAATTCAGATGTAGTTGGTTAATGACTAGGTAAATCCTCTTCTATGTTGATTGTATCTGGGAAGCTCCTCTCAAACAGGAGTTAAGCATGAGGTTGCGTGGAGACTTGGACTGAGGAGATAACCCTCCGATTCCTTGTCAAAGCGTAGACCAAGGTTTTTGCGCATCTGGGGATTCTGTCTTAGACAGGGTTTCAGGATTTTCTACCATGCCCATGCATACAAACTAGGCTTACGACTGTCACCCAAGATTGTCAATATAGTTAAGGTGGCCTTTAGTCTCTTTGAGATCTAGAGTTCATACACAGGTAAACCAGAAGGCTATTTCTAGTTGACCTTGGACAGGATTGGAAGTTAACCCCAGTAGAAGGTGTGGGAGGGTGGTGGGTGATTCCTCTGCTTGTGCCTAAGAACATATATAGGGACACCAAGTAACTATCTACCAGCTTTCTCCTGGAAATAATATCTTATACCTGTTTGTCTGTTTGGCTTTAGGAATTTTTTAGTAAGTATTGTGTGGTTTGTCTGTACTTAGTCTTCCTTTAGGTGTGTGCTTTGTACTTTTTTGTTTCCTGTCAAGCTCAAAATTTGTATTATTGTTTGAAACTATGGCTAACACCCCTTTGAATACCAACTAAGATATCCCCATGCTGGGAACTCCTTGTACTATTCCTCTCACAAGGAATGTTGGTGTTCCTTTGATGGCCACCCTCAATCTACCTGGATTCACCCTAGGGATACCGGTGTGGTTTTTTTCCACTCCAACTATCTTGAATGCTCCTGATGCTTCTTAAGTAAGTTCCTTATATCAAGGGAATCAAAACATTGCTTCCCCTTCACCTGTAGTGGTTTCTCCTCCTCCTTCTACCTCATGCAGCGAAAGTACTTATACTAGTAACTGATAGCCTAAAAGGAGTAAAAGAAGGAGGAATAGGAAGAAGGCACATAAGTAAGGAGGCACCCGTTCAACCTTTGTAGGTCAAGTTGAGCCTTACCACCTATCCTATGTGGTTCATGCTGGCGGAACCCATCCAACCCCTATAGGTCATGTTGGATCTAAGCACTCAACCTATACAAGTCAAGTTGATATTCACCACCCGGCCTTTGTAGTTCATGGTGGGGGCACCTATCCAACCTCTGCATGTCATGTTGGATCTAAGCACTCAACCTCTGCAAGTCAAGTTTATCTTCACCATCCAGCCTCTATTGATCATGATGGTGGGATCCTTTCGACCTTCCTAGGTCACGTTGGATCCAGTCACTCATCCTTTGTAGTGCATGCTGAGGACACCCATTCAACCTTTGATGTTCAAGTTGAACCTCCCCATCCAACCTATAGAAGTCATGTTGGATCCATCCACCCAACCTCTTTGGTTCATGCTGGG